>WWNC01000060.1:3785000-3900000 GCA_011125475.1 Melanerpes aurifrons
GGAAAAAACGGCCACAATCTTCACAGCACAAAAATACAGCAGGAAAAAGACTCTATGGGATGTTCTGGCACGGTTCTACACGAGACTCATTAGCAAACACCTGCCAGCAGGACAATCCTGCTGAGGACTGAGAACAGGGCTAAAGACAGACTCGGATGTCCAATAAAAACCAAACCACAGCGAAGCAAAAATGGAAGCGAGAACTGGGAAGGTGGGGGAAAAAAATGTACATTTGGGTTTACATGAATGAGAAGTTTGTGTGTAGGAGTAGTAGTGGGAATCCAGTTTCTTCACATTTCATTGTGTAATTGTGCTGTGTAGCAGTGTTCCAGCCCGATTCATTGTGCAACGCTATTGCGTGGCATCGTCGGTTGAGCAACTTTGCTGCGTGGTACAGGGTTGGTGTCTTTCTTTCTTTTTGTTTTTTATCATCATTATTATTATTATTATTATTTTTTATTTATTTAATGATATTGGAACATTAGGCAACGGCCTTGCATACCATAATTTGTGTTTTCTCTTGTGCAACCTCACTGCCACAGCTCTCTCGAGACAAGGGCGGATGGCCCGGACTCACGGGCCGGCGCTGAAGTCGCGGGTTTAACATCCCTTCACTCAAGAGATGGCAAAAGGAGGCAAGTGGCTGCTTGGGGTTTGGGGTGGTTTTTTTTTTCTGGGTGAAGAAACACACACACAAAAAGCAGCAAACTCAGCAGCTACTTAAGTGGCCATTACGACGCTAGAGGTTGGAAGAGACCTCCGCAGATCATCGAGTCCAACCCCACTGCCAGAGCTGGGCTGTAGAATCCAGCGCAGGTCACACAGGAACACAGCCAGGTGGGGCTTGAAAGACTCCAGACAAGGAGACTCCACAACCTCCCTGGGCAGCCTGTCCCAGTGTTCTGTCACCCTCACAGGGTAACAAAAGTTATAAGCACATCCACATTTCAGTCACAAGGGAGTATGCATTCAGGCACACAGACAAAAAAGCAAACACCGGTTTTCTGGTTAACACCACTGCTGTTCACAGGCTCACAGGATGTCAGGGGTTGGAAGGGACCCAAGGAGATCATCAAGTCCAACCCCCCTGCCAGAGCAGGACCATACAATCTAGCTCAGGTCACACAGGAACACATCCAGACAGGTCTTGAAAGGAGACTCCACAACCTCTCTGGGCAGTGAAGAAGGTCCTCCTCACATTGAGGTGGGACCTGCTGTGCTGTAGTGGGTATGACTTCATGAAAGAGCAATGCAGCATCCCCTTGCACCTGATACTTCCTTACCCTGAGCTACCTTGTAACTAGATTGTATGATATTATGTATTTCATACATCCATTCCCAACTCTAAAATCCCGCAGGTGGACCTTGTTTTACATGACACTGGGAATAAACAAACACAGTAACATACTTTTGGTGTGACTTTGGCTCTACCCAAAGCTATCCTTACAGGGATCTGCTGAAACCCACAACCTGAACAAGAAACTCTCCACCTCTTAGGCAAAAAGCAACCAATTACTTTTCATGACAGTGGACTCCTGTGTGAACCTCAACACAAGGGGGAACTTCTTTCCTGTAAGGGTCACAGAGCACTGGAACAGGCTGCCCAGAGAGGTTGTGGGGTCTCCTGCTCTGGAGATTTTCAAGGCCCATCTGGATGTGGTCCTCTGTGACCTGTGCTGGATTGTATGGTCCTGCTCTGGCAGGGGGGTTGGACTCGATGATCTCTTTGGGTCCCTTTCAAGCCCTGACATCCTGTGAGCCTGTGAACAGCAACACTGCTGAACTTAGAGCAAAAATGCACCAACTCACTAATGCAAAAGTCTGAATGACTTCAGCATATTTTAAATGCCATCACAGCATCACCCTACTACTGCTGAACCCTCCTCAAAAACAGAAATAAAGCTTGCTCTACACCTAGCATTAATTTATGCCACTTAACTTCACATTCCTCACATAACATCTTTTTCATCCCTCTGGGGTTCCCCCCCGCCCTTTAACTCTTGTCTTAAGAGGAGAGGCTCAGGGATCTGGGGCTTTTTAGTCTGGAAAAGAGAAGACTTAGAAGGCAATTAATAAATGTTTATCAATATCTGAGGGCTGGGGGTCAGGAGGGAGGGGACAGGCTCTGCTCACTTGCTCCCATGGATAGGACAAGGAGCAGTGGATGGAAGCTGCAGCACAGGAGGTTCCACCTCAACACAAGGGGGAACTTCTTTCCTGTAAGGGTCACAGAGCACTGGAACAGGCTGCCCAGAGAGGTTGTGGAGTCTCCTTCTCTGGAGGCTTTCAAGGCCCATCTGGATGTGTTCCTGTGTGACCTGTGCTGGATTCTCTGGTCCTGCTCTGGCAGGGGGGTTGGACTCGATGATCTCTTCGGGTCCCCTCCAGCATCCTCTGGTCCTGTGAACTTTGGGTTCCAACAGACATGGTCCATACACAGACTCAAATAACATGCTTGAGGTTCAGGAAATACAATCAGAACTTCAGATGTCGTTTTTCTAAACGAAATCAAGCAATCCATAAGGACCATCACCTTTGTCCCCACATCTGTCTTTATATCCCTCTGTAAAGGCTACTGGACCAGCATCTCCCTTCATGCATCACCTGGCAGTTTAGAAACAATTGTATGTTACCAGAGACAGAGAGCAAACACTGGCAGATTACAATGCAATGCTGCTGCAAGCAGTTTTTATTGGGTCTTATATCCTGGCAGGTTTTAAACACAGAAGAAAACAACATCCACGCAGGCTTAATGAAATACGGCAGAAAAACCTGAGGACAGCAAATAGTGAAGGGGGGGAGGGGGGGAGGGGGAGGGAAGGGGACACCCCCAAAAAGTGAACTCTCTCCATCTACACCATAAGGTTAATTTATTATCTGGCAGATGGCAGAAGGGAGGGGGGCGGAAAAGAGAAGACTGCTGATGCAGTGTGAGCTTGCCGGCTGTAATGAAGGCCTCACAGTTCTCACTTACACTGCCACAAAATAGATCCCCAGCTGCATTCACTCCAGACTTTGGGGGTTTTGGTGGGGGTATTTTTTTGGGGCTCCATTCGTTTGGAGGTTTAAAAAAGAATACATAAATCCAACCTAGCCCTCATCACTGCATGGACAACTCGGGGTGGGAGGGGAAGATAAACAACTAAAGAAGATCCAGAGAAGCGATTTGCTTGCCGGCTGCCCAAGGCTAGTCACAACAGCAACGAGGAAAGCCGCGACTCTTCTGCCCCCCCACTCCAGCTCCTCTTGGTTTGATCAACCAGAGCGAGGCATTCACGCTCAGCAACGCTTCCAGAGGTCATTGGAGCAAGTTCCCATCCCATCTGCTGCTGCTCCAACACTGAAAGCTGCTTGATTTTTTTAACTATCCCCCCCCCCTCCCCGCCGCCCCGCATTTCTCCATAGTTCCAGATATTTTCTCTTCCTTCAGCATCTTCCACAATTGCAGCCATGGGATGCCCATGCTCAAAAAAAAAGGATAAAAACGAGGGCGGCATACTGGAAACGGAAAACGGCAGAACTGAGCCGAACGCGCTTAACAGGAGATGAGGAGCTTCTGCACTGGCAGGAACAACGTCCCCTCACTGATCCTGCCGAACTCCACGCAATGCTGTCACACAGGGCTCCCACCTGCCGCAGAAGCCAAAGGCTGGCCTGAGCTCCGGCACCGATTTACCGGCAGCCTCCGCTTACCTCCGGCAGCAGATTCCCGTACGTGTGACCACCCCCCAAAGCACGCTGCGGTGTGTGCAGGAAACGGAGGAACGACGGCTCCGGGAAGCGGCTCTTGCTAGCTCCGGCGCCCGGGGGACACCCTCACCTTCCCCCGGAGGGATGCCCCGGGCACCCCGGGCCGTTACACGGGATTAGGACAGATAAACAACCAGCGCACCCACGCAACTCCCAGAAGGACGAGGAGGAGAGGCGGCTGCGGAGGGGTCTTGCCCCTCACCCATCGCCGAGACGCGGTGGCAGGCCCGGGCCCGGCGGCCACCCCAGCCCCCGGCGGAGCGCGGCGGCGTCTCCCGGGAGACGGAGCCATCTTGAACCCGCCGCGGTGACAGCGGGCGAGCGGCGATGGCGGGGCCGCCGCGGCGCCTTACCTCGGATGCTCCAGGTCCAGCGGTAGAACTCGAGGGTATCGTTCACCACGCTGGACACCAGGCCCATGGCGCGGGGGGGCTCGGCGGCGGCGGCACCCATGGTGAGCAGCAGCAGCAGCGGCGGAGCCGGCAAGACCTTATCTCGGCGCTCGCGTCCCTGCCTCTGCGCCGGGGCTGCTGCTGCTGCTGCCCTTCTACAGCCGGGGATGTGATTTAAATCTCTATCTCTCGGTATCTTCCCTCCAGACTCCGCCTCGCTCCCGTCACCGGCTCCCGTACCCCGCGGGCAAGGAGGAGGGCGAGGAGGCGGAGGCGGGCGGAGATGGAGCGAGGAGGGAAGAAGCAGCGGGGGAAGGGGGGCTGGGTAGCGGGAACCGGCGCGGCGGCCGCGGCTCCGCAGCACCGTCCGCGGTGCGGTGCGGTGCGGTGCGGTGCGCTCCGCTGGTGTCACGTGGGCGCCCGCTCGGTGGCCGCCGGCGGCCGCCCGCGGGGTGCGCGGAGGCCCGGCCCCGGCCGCGCAGGCGCACGGCTGCAGCCCTGCCGCTACCGGCGGAGGGGACTGCGGCGGGAACAGGTGCAGGCAGCCCATGGCCAGCCTTTAGGGACCCCTTCTCCTCCGCCCCCCGAGGGTGTGCGGAGTGGAAAAGGGATGCTTATGTCTTGATTTGCCTTGTAGTTTCAGGTAGGTGGGGGGGGAATAAGGATTTCGTTCGGCTTTTATTTCTTTGCCTCCTTTTTTTTCCTTCGTTTTTCCCCCCTTTTTTTCTTTCTTTTTTTTTCCTTTTTCTTTTCCTTCTTTTTTTTTCCCCTTATTTTTTTCTTTTCCTTCTTTTTTTTCCTTTCTTTTTTTTCTTTTTTCTTTTTTCCTTTATTTTTTTTCTTTATTTTTTCTTTTTTCCTTTATTTTTTCTTTTTTTCTTTTTTCCTTTATTTTTTTCTTTTTTCTTTTTTCCTTTTTTTTTTTTTCCCCTTTTTTTAATCTTCTTTTTTTTTAGGCAGTTCGGATTTTTTCTTCTTCTCTCCTTTCCTCTCTCTTCCCCTTGATGGACAGGCCAAGGCAGCGACGTGAGCAGTGGTCACTTCACGTCCGGCTGTTCTCTTACGCAGGGTGCTGGCTGTTCAGCCTCTGGTAGAAGCCCATCCCCTCCCAGCACTGATAAAACCAGCAGCTGCAGTGGGATCTCACTGTCTCCCTGCCTCACAGGCACTGATTGGTGCCATTTCCCTGACCGACAACTTGCTCAGCCTCCTCAAGGCACCACCGAGATGTCTCTCACGCTGTCTTCACTTCCAGCTCCTGGACCAAAGCCTTTATGCAGTCACTTAATGGCACAGAGAGGTTTGTCTGCTGGGCTGTGGCTAGAAGCTGCAGAAGGAGCCTCCATGGCACAGGCAAGCAGGGCTGTGGGTGCAATCCCAGTTCATCCATTCTGCACCTTCAACCCCAACAAACCCTCTGCCCTGCCTGGCTGCACCAGCTGCTCCTCACACACTTTGCGCCTTGTCTTCTGCCAGCTTGGCTCTTGCCTTCCCTCTTCCATGCCCCACGTTATGTGGACGGCTGCATGACACTCTAAGGAATGGTTTCTCCACAGAGGGACAGCAGGAGAGCTTCTCCACCCAAGTTGAGAGCTTTCCTCCTGGCAGACAGCAGATCAGATGGTATCTCCCTCTCCCTCCCCCAGCGCAGCATCAGCACCCGTCACTTGTTGTCACTTGGGTTGGCTGAGCACAGCTCATACATCCTTCTGGTTGAGTTAACCTCCGCTCAGCTCTCGGACTGCCCTGGATCTTACGGATGGGAGAGACACGCTGGCCATCGCTAGTTGCCATCACTGCAGGCAGAGCTGCTGTGCCTGGAGCTCAGAAACCAGCTGGTGTTTGGGAATAGGGATCACCTGCACTGGGAAAAGGAAGAGGAGCTATGTCAGCCCCTAGAGAACTGGATGGACAGGGAAGTCCAGCGTACCCCAGTGCTGCCTGGAAGTCGGAGCCAAAGCAAGGTTACCACCTGCAGATGTATGGACAGCTACTGCTTAGAATCATGGAATTGTTAGGGTTGGAAGGGACCTCAAGGATCAGCCAGTTCCAATCCCCCTGCCATGGGCAGGGATGCCTCACACTACAGCAGGCTGCTCACAGCTACATCCAGCCTGGCCTTAAGAAACTCCAGGGATGAGGCTTCCACCACCTTCCTGAGCAACCTGTTGCAGTCTCTCACCACCCTCATGGGGAAGAATTTCTTCCTAACATCCAATCTGAATCTACCCATTTCTAGTTTTGTTCCATTCCCCCCAGTCCTATCACTCCCTGATACCCTAAAAAGTCCCTCCCCAGCTTTGTGTAGCTCCTTCAGATTCAGGAAGGCCACAATTAGGTCTCCTCAGGGTCTTCTCTTCTCCAGACTGAACAGCCCCAACTCCCTCAGTCTGTCCTCGCAAGAGAGGAGCTCCAGCCCTCTGATCATCCTTGTGGACCTTCTCTGGACACCTTCCAGCACCTCCAGATCCTTCCCTCTGAGAAGAGGCAATCAAAACTCTGCATGAATCGCACTGGCTTGAAACAACATTTTCTTGTGATGGCACTGATCACGGCAGAAGGGCTGCTGAGAGCTCTGAAATGGATCTGTCACTGGGCAGGGCAGGTTGAACACCAACCTGCAGCTTCCCAAGCTGCAGGCAGACAATGCAACATTAGCTGTGGTTTCTGTGCCTCCTTCAGGTGAAACCGCTGTGGTGTGTTGTTGGGTGGTTATACACTTGCCAGGTGGTTAGCATGGTCTAAAGCATGGCTTCAGAAGGTATGTTGGTGCTGTCACATAAATCAAAAGGAAACCAGAAGAGCTGAGTGGTAATCCTTGTGTGTGTGTGGCCACTTGCCTCAGCCACATGATTGAATTGGAATGGGCTCCTGAATGAATGAAGGCAACAAAGGATTGCACTCCCCTGCTCTCTTGGATGTCAGGCAAGTAAGCAGAGCTCCACCAGCACAAGGAGCAAACATCTGCAGTCTGCCAAAGAACAAAAAGGCACACAACACATTAGCAATATTAATAAATATTAATAAGAGGAATTCTTTATATTACAGCCTGGGTAGGATTACTTATTAAAATGTTTATTTATTTGATCCGTGGAAGTCTTTATTTCCCCCTTTTTTTTTTTTGCACAATTAACACCAAAAGTCACTGTTTACAAAATATTTACATGGGCTAGCTTTCTCTTTCAGCTGTTGCAGATGAGATAACTTTTCTTGAGTGCAATTAATTCCTTTATATTGGCAAGATGATTGTACACAGATAATTTTACAGAGCAATTAAGCCTCGAGGAGAGCCACAACAGAGCTGCAGAGCTTGGAGAGGCAGGGAGAAGGTGAACAGTCCAACCAGAGTAATTTCTTGTGTGCCTTGACACTGGCTTCCAAACCCATGATGTTTATAGAATAGAATAGAGTAGAATAGAATAGAATAGAATAGAATAGAATAGAATAGAATAGAATAGAAGAATAGAATAGAATAGTATCACAGTATCACAAAGGTTGGAAGAGACCTCGAGGATCATCGAGTCCAACCTGTCGTGACTAGACCATGGCACCAAGTGCCACGTCCAGTCCCCTCTTGAACACCTCCAGGGATGGTGACTCCACCACCTCCCTGGGCAGCCCATAGAATAGAATAGACCAGACCAGGTTGGAAGGAAGTTGAAAGTTTCCTTCACTGGAGGCTTTCCAAACCCACCTGGGCGCATTCCTGTCTGGACTACCCTAAGTGATGCTGCTTTGGCAGAGGGGTTGGGCTGGATGATCTCTGGAGGTCCCTTCCAACCTCTAATGTACTGTGGTGCTGTGATGCTTCCCTGGTTTTCATCTCAGAACCAAGTTTAGAATTGGAATGGAATGGAATAAGAATAGAATAGAATAGAATAGAATAGAATAGAATAGAATAGAATAGAATAGAATAGAATAGAATAGAATAGAATAGAATAGAATAGAATAGAATTAACCAGGATCCCGGTTAGTTTCTGATGTTGGTGCATCCAATAACATGTTGGTGGTTCTGAGACCCAAGTCTTCTACTTATGGTGAGCAGAAGGCAAAGGCTTCCAAAGGCATAGCCCCAAAGCAGCCTCCAAGGAAATCTGCAGCATGGTAGTCAAAAAGAAAAAAAAGAAGATGATGATTTTTAAAATGTCATTCATTAGTCAGAATAGAATAGAATAGAATAGAATAGAATAGACCAGGTTGGAAGAGACCTTCAAGATCATGGTGTCCAACCTATCATCCAACACCACCTAATCAACTAACCCATGGCACCAAGCACCCTATCAAGTCTCCTCCTGAACACCTCCAGGGATGGTGACTCCACCACCTCCCCGGGCAGCACATTCCAATGGGCAATCACTCTCTCTGTGTAAAACTTCCTCCTAACCTCCAGCCTAAACCTCCCCTGGCACAGCCTGAGACTGTGTCCTCTTGTTCTGGTGCTGGTTACCTGGGAGAAGAGACCAACCTCTGCCTGTCTACAACCTCCCTTCAGGTAGTTGTAGAGAGCAATGAGGTCACCCCTGAGTCTGGGTCACCCCTGAGCTGGGCTAAGCAACCCCAGCTCCCTCAGCCTCTCCTCACAGGGCTGTGTTCCAAGCCCCTCACCAACTTTGTTGCCCTTCCCTGGACTCGTTCCAGCAAGTCAACCTCCTTCCTAAACTGAGGAGCCCAGAACTGCACACAGGACTCAAGGTGTGGCCTAACCAGAGCAGTGTACAGGGGCAGAATGACCTCCCTGCTCCTGCTGGCCACACTCTTCCTGATGCAGGCCAGGATGCCACTGGCTCTCCTGGCCGCCTGGGCACACTGCAAGCTCATGTTCAGCCTACCATCAACCAGGACCCCCAGGTCCCTCTCTGCCTGGCTGCTCTCAGCCACTCTGACCCCAGCCTGTAGCACTGCATGGGGTTGTTGTGGCCAATGTGCAGAACCTGGCACTTGGATGTGTTCAATCTCATGCCATTGCCCATCTGTCCAGCCTGTCCAGGTCCCTCTGCAGTGTTGTCATCTTCTCTGTGGTAGTCTACAGGTTCCTATAACCTGGACATCCCAGACAGGCAAATTTCCACTCAGAAAAGTGCCTGTAGCACTTGACCTTAGAGGAACACACGGATTTCCACCTGTGGTCCAGCCCCTTGTCCAGCACTCCAGGGTGCTTGTGCTGGCTGCAGGCAAGTCTGTGTGCTCCAGGAAAGGCACAGAAGATGACAGGGATGGCCTGCCCCAAGGAAGGTCTCCTTCCAGTTCCCATTTGAGGTGCAAAGCATTTCCCTCCAGATTCTTTTCATAAAACACAAACCAAAGCAAACCAAACCGAAACAAAACCAGACCAGACCAAACCAGAACCAACCAAACCAAAAGAGAAGAAACCAAACCAAACCAAAGCAAATCCAGATCAGACCAAAACAGAACAAACCAAACCAAAACAGATCAAACCAAACCAAAACAAAACCAGACCAGACCAAAATAGAACAAACCAAAACAAAACCAGACCAGACCAAAACAGAACAAACCAAAACAAAACCAGACCAAACCAAAACAGAACAAACCAAACCAGAACAGAACAAACCAAACCAAAACCAGACCAGACCAAAACAGAACAAACCAAACCAAAACAGAACAAACCAAACCACAACAAACCAGAGCAAAACAGAACAAACCAAACCAAATCAATCCAAACCAAAGCCCCAGTAGGAAATCTGTTTTAAGAACTATTTCAAGCCATTTCCTGCTCCCTAATAATGTAAAGAAACGTTAGCAGAAACGACCCAAAGTCCAGAGGATCAATGCATTTAGTAATGCATAGGGGAAGCATTTTATTCCTGGATTTCAGCCAAGCACATTCTGCTGTTGTATTTGGTGAGTGAGCAGGTGCTTCTGCACCAGCTGGAAGTGTTCCCACTCAGATTTTACTTCAGGTCAGCAATGAGTTTGTTACATAGGGAACATGAAATGCAGGCGTGGTAGATAACTGTTTATGAAGTGTAGTAGGAAGAAAGCAGCCTGAGTTTTTTATGTTGCCATAGGTGGCCCCCACCACCACCTCCAGAGACAAAAGTGGCAGTGAAAGAGCTTTGCCTTGCTACAAAGAAAACCACCAAGCCCAGGAACTTTCCCTGTGAGAGAACATGGAAGTGCTTGAGAGATGCATTTGACAGAAGGTCTAAATGTTAACACCAGGCAGTAAGGGACTACCTATTCACCTACTAGTAATGAAGGAAAACCTATTCACCTACAGTAATGAAGGACAACCTATTCACCTACCAGGAATAGAATAGAATAGAATAGAATAGAATAGAATAGAATAGAATAGAATAGAATAGGATAGGATAGGATAGGATAGGATAGGATAGGATAGGATAGGATAGGATAGGATAGGATAGGATAGGATAGACCAGACCAGGTTGGAAGAGACCTTCAAGATCATCATGTCCAACCTATCATCCAACACCACCTAATCAACTAACACATTGCTCCAAGCACCCCATTAAGTCTCCTCCTAAACACCTCCAGTGATGGTGACTCCACCACCTCCCCAGGCAGCCCATTCCAATGGGCAATCACTCTCTCTGTGTAGAACTTCCTCCTCCATCCAGTCTGAACTTCCCCTGGCTCAGCTTGAGACTGTGTCCTCTTGTTCTGGTGCTGGTTGCCTGGGAGAAGAAACCAACCTCTGCCTGTCCACAACCTCTCCTCAGGGAGTTGTAGGCAGCAATAAGGTCTCCCTTGAACCTCCTCTTCTCCAGGCTAAGCAACCCCAGCTCCCTCAGCCTCTCCTCACAGGCTAAAATGAAGCTACATGAAATATTATGTGCATGAAGCCTGACCAGATAAAAATAGTTTGAAAACCCTTAACTTCAGAAATGTGTTTTGATTAACTGCAGAAATCTCAATTTATCCAAGGTATTTTTGATTTTTCATTCAGTTCCAGCAAGGTTTTGAGGGGGTGAAAAATGCTGACATAAATTAGCACCTCCATTTGCCATGCAAGGGATAATCTTGCACAGACTGTCAGATTCATCCTGCCTCCTGCATCGAAGCTTTTTAGCTGATTTGCCTTACAAAGAGCAGGTCAAGGGAGGTGATTCTCCCCCTCTACTCAACTCTGGTCAGACCCCACCTGGAGTACTGCCTCCAGTTCTGGAGCCCCTATGACAAGAGGGATGTGGAGGTGCTGGAAGGTGTCCAGAGAAGGGCCACGAGGATGATCAGAGGGCTGGAGCACCTCTCCTGTGAGGACAGACTGAGGGAGTTGGGGCTGTTCAGTCTGGAGAAGAGAAGGCTCCCAGGTGACCTCATTGTGGCCTTCCAGTATCTGAAGGGGGCCTACAGGAAGGCTGGGGAGGGGAGCTGGGGTTGCTTAGCCTGGAGAAGAGGAGACTCAGGGGTGACCTTATTGCTCTCTCTACAACTACCTGAAGGGAGGTTGTAGACAGGAGGATGTTGGTCTCTTCTCCCAGGCAGCCAGTACCAGAACAAGAGGACACAGTCTCAGGCTGTGCCAAGGGAGGTTTGGGTTGGATGTTAGGAAGAAGTTCTATGCAGAGAGAGTGATTGCCCATTGGAATGGGCTGCCTGGGGTTGTGGTGGGGGTCACCATCACTGGAGGTGTTGAGGAGGAGACTTGATGGGGTGCTTGGTGCCATGGATTAGTTGTTTAGGTGAGTTGGATTGATTGGTGGGTTGGACACAATGATTTGAAGGTCTCTTCCAACTTGGTTTGGTCTATTCTATCCCATCCCATCCCATCCCATCCCATCCCATCCTATCCTATCCTGTTCTTAGGATCTCAGGTAGTGATAGGACTAGGGGGAATGGAATGAAGCTGGAGGTGGGCAGATTCAGGCTGGAGGTGAGGAGGAAGTTCTTCCCCATGAGAGTGGTGAAGCCCTGGAATGGGTTGTCCAGGGAGGTGGTTGAGGCCCTGTCCCTGGAGGTGTTTAAGCCCAGGCTGGCTGAGGCTCTGGCCAGGCTGATGTAGTGTGGGGTGTCCCTGGCCATGGCAGGGGGGTTGGAACTAGCTGATCCTTGTGGTCCCTTCCAACCCTGACTGATACTAGGATACTATGACCTCTAGCTGTGCAAAATAAAAGCTTGCCTGGTCTTTGAATCAACAAGTGCAGGCTTAAGTATACACATGTGCAATAGTCCAAATCCTGGCTGCTTCAGCACAGAGGCTGGTTTGAGGCAGCTTTACACTGCAAATGCTTAAAAGCAGCCATTTCCAACCACCCATAATTTCTGTAAACCAATGACATTGAGGCCCACAATGTGTCTGTCAGCACTAATTAATTTTTTTTGGGGGGGTTGTTTGTTTATTACATAAGATGTAATAAGAGGTGAGGTAACTCAAGGCACACAGAGATTACACAGCTTTTGCAGAGGGAGCCTTCCACAGGATGTGAACCAGATCCAGTTCATTTGTCTTCTCAGTTTTCTGGTAGATGCCATCTGTCACAGGCTCACAGGATAGCAGGGGTTGGAAGGGACCCAAAGAGATCATCAAGTCCAACCCCCCTGCAAGAGCAGGACTATAGAATGCAGCACAGGTCACACAGGAATGCATCCAGACAGGGCTTGAAAGACTCTGGAGAAGGAGACTCCACAACCTCTCTGGGGAGCCTGTTCCAGTGTTCTGTCACCCTCACAGGGAAGAAGTTCCTCCTCATGTTGAGGTGGAACCTCCTGTGCTGCAGCTTCCATCCATTGCTCCTTGTCCTATCCCAGGGAGCAAGTGAGCAGAGCCTGTCCCCTCCCTCCTGACCCCCAGCCCTCAGATATTTATGCACATCTATTAAATCCCCTCTCAGTCTCCTCTTTTCCAGCCTTGCCTACATTCAGCTGCATCAAACCAGGCTTGCTCCAAACCGGGTACATTGGAATGATGCAGCAGAAAGTATCCAGAGATGTTAATACTCAGTGCAGGCTTTGGCCACAACTCACATTTGATGTAAGCTCACAATAGGTTTGCCTCACTTGCATCTGAATTCAGCACCAGTACTCAATTTGATTTCTGGTCTGTACCAACTTTGGGGTTTGAACATCAACCTTTGTGTTTGTTTGTTTGCTTGTTTGCTGTGGCTCTGCCTGAAACATCAGAAGTAAAACATGTTTCATATCCTGGCCTAAGTGCTCCAGGGCTAGATACAACATAGAGAATTCCTACTCAAGGAGATACAACCTTTTTTTTCTCCACAGGACACATTGATGTTTCTTCTCCATCTTTCTACCAAATTCCAAAGTGGAATGGGCTGCCCAGGGAGGTGGTGGAGTCACCACCACTGGAGGTGTTTAGGAAGAGACTGGATGAGGTGCTTGGTGCCATGGTTTAGTTGGTTAGATGGTGTTGGGTGATAGGTTGGACTTGGTGATCTCAAAGGTCTTTTCCAACCTGGTTAATTCTATTCCTCTTCCTCTTCCTCTTCCTCTTCCTCTTCCTCTTCCTCTCCTCCTCCTCCTCTTCCTCTTCCTCTTCTCTTCTCTTCTCTTCTCTTCTCTTCTCTTCTCTTCTCTTCTCTTCTCTTCTCTCTTCTCTCTCTCTTCTCTTCTCTCTCTCTCTCTCTCTCTTCTCTTCTCTCTCTCTTCTCTCTCCTCTCCTCTCCCTCTTCTCTCTCCCCTCTCCTCTCTCTCCTCTTCTCCTCCTCTCTCCTCTCCCTCTCCTCTCCTCTCCTCTCTCCTCTCTTCCCTCTCCTCTCTTCTCTCCTCTCCTCTCTCTCCTCTCCTCTCCTCTCCTCTCCTCTCCTCTCTCTCCTCTCCCTCTCCTCCTCTCCCTCTCCCTCCTCTCCTCTCCTCTCCCTCTCTCCTCTCCTCTCTCTCCTCTCCTCTCCTCTCCTCTCCTCTCCTCTCCCTCTCCTCCTCTAAACTCTCTCCTTCCTCTCCTCTCCTCTAAACTTGGTTCTGAGATGAAAACCGGGGAAGCATCACAGCACCACAGTACCACAGGTTGGAAAGGACCTCCAGAGATCATCCAGCCCAACCCCCCTGCCAAAGCAGCATCACTTAGGGCAGTCCAGACAGGAATGCGTCCAAGTGGGTTTGGAAAGCCTCCAGTGAAGGAGACTTTCAAAAGTGGTAGAGAGCCGTCTCCATGCTACATCAGGTTTTATTGTCAAGAAAATTTAACATTGGTTTAACTCCAGATCATTAGCTCTGGAGTTTTTAAACTGCAGAACTAACCCCATTTACTACAAGTCTGGCAAGAGACAGGAAAAGAGCTGGGGAGGGACTTTTGAGGGTGTCAGGGAGCAATAGGACTGGAGGGAATGGAATAAAACTAGAAATGGGTAGATTCAGATTGGATGTTAGGAAGAAATTCTTCCCCATGAGGGTGGTGAGAGCCTGGCACAGGTTGCCCAGGGAGTTGGTGGAAGCCTCATGCCTGGAGGTGTTTGCAGCCAGGCTGGATGTGGCTGTGAGCAACCTGCTGTGGTGTGAGGTGTCCCTGCCCATGGCAGGGGGTTGGAACTGGCTGATCCTTGAGGTCCCTTCCAACCCTGACAATTCTGTCATTCTATGATTCTAAGAGCTGGCTTACAGTGCTGGGCTGCATCCAGCTGCTGTTCTGTGCTGCTCCAGAAGAGGAGCCATTAACCCACTGTTTCCTAGCCCTGTTCTGAGAGATTAACCTTATAATTAATTCCTCTGTGGGGCTCTGAGCAATGACCTAGTGTGAGGTGTCCCTGTCCACGGCAGGGGGGCTGGAACTGGATAGTCCTTGAGGTCCCTTCCAACCCTGACAGTTCTATGATGATCCTGATGTGTCTAGGCTGTGGCCGAGGCGTGCTGCACATCCAGCAGGTCCATGTGTGTAGCTTCCCCTGTTCCATGGGTGCCAGCATGACAAACCCCTGGACACACACTCTCTTGCTCTGCTTTCCTGAGACTTTTCTCCCCTGGTTTCTCATGCTTCTGCTCAGCTGAGATTTTTATCTGCAGTGCTATCTGTCACAGCATCTATCATTTGCGAGGTGTGGCGGGGAGGCTTTTGCAACGAGGGCTCCCTATTGTGTACAGGCTGGGGAGGAGGGCTAAGCCAAACCATCAGCTGATGTTTTGAGGGCCCTGTGTTGAAACGCCGGCAACATGTATGGTCAGATCCGCAGCTCAGCGCCGAAGCCAGCCCTCTTCCAGAGGTGTGTGTCACTGCTGCTGCACCCACTCCGCTGGGTGTGGCGGCCTCCCGAAGGCGTGGAGCTGTTTTGTAGGGATGATCTTGCACCTTTGCTCCTGCACAGCTAATGGCCTGAAATGTAGGGCACGGTCCCCTGCAGAAGCTGCTCATGGCAGTGCAAGTTAGGTGGAAGGGGTTGGGTGACGCAAGGCCGGGTGCTCTTACGCTGCCTCCAGCTGGTAACTGTGTGGGCATGGGTGGTAGCGACGGGGCTGGGCATACCCTTTCCTCTGTGGGGTGTGTGGAGGGCAAAAATTGTGGTAAAGGAGGTTCTTAAAGGGCTGTGTCAGCCTCTGGGCTTCTGAACTGGTGTGACCTGGTGCATGCAGTCTGGAGAAGAGAAGGCTCCCAGGTGACCTCATTGTGGCCTTCCAGTATCTGAAGGGGGCTGGGGAGGGACTGCTCAGGATCTCAGGTAGTGATAGGACTAGGGGGAATGGAATGAAGCTGGAGGTGGGGAGATTCAGGCTGGAGGGGAGGAGGAGGTTCTTCCCCAGGAGAGTGGTGAAGCCCTGGAATGGGTTGTGCAGGGAGGTGGTTGAGGTCCTGTCCCTGGAGGTGTTTAAGCCCAGGCTGGCTGAGGCTCTGGCCAGGCTGATGTAGTGTGGGGTGTCCCTGCCCATGGCAGGGGGGTTGGAACTGGCTGCTCCTTGAGGTCCCTTCCAACCCTGACAGTTCTATGATTCTATGATTCTCAGGAGACCTTGTGGAAGTATTTGCCACAGGGTTGCACATTTCATAAACAGCAGGTTAGCCATACAACACCACAGGGAGATAAGCAGGTATTATTCAGGGCTCAGTGTTGGGACCACTTCTGTTTAACATCTTTATTGATGACCTTGATGAAGACACAGAGTGTGACAGCAATAAGTTTGCAGATGACACCAAGTTAAGTGGAGTGTTGATCTGCACCAGGGTAGGGAGGCTCTGCAGAGGGACTTGGAGAGATTGGATCCATGCCCAGTGTTAACCAGGATGAGCTTCACCAAGGCCAAGTGCCAGGTCCTGCACTTGGGGCACAACAACCCTAAGCAATGCTAACAGGCCTGGGGCAGTGTGGCTGGAAAGCTGCTGCCAGAAAGGGACCTGGGGGTGCTCATGGACAAGCAGCTGAAGAGGAGCCAGCAGTGTGCCCAGGGGGCCAAGAAAGCCAAAGGCATCCTGGCTGGAATCAGCAATGCTGTGTCCAGCAGCAGCAGGGAGGGGATTGTGCCCTGGGACTCAGCTCTTGGGAGGCCATACCTCGAGGATTGTGTCCAGTTTTGGGCACCTCAATCCAAGAGAGATGTGGAGGTGCTGGAGCCAGGGCAGAGGAGGGCAAGGAAGCTGGGAAGGGCCTGGAGAATAAATCTGATGAGGAGAGATTAAAGGAGCTGGGGATGGTTAGTGTGAAAGAGAGGAGGCTGAGGGGAGACCTCAGTGCTGTCTACAACTCCCTGAAAGGAGGTTGTGGAGAGGCTGCTGCTGGTCTCTTCTCCCAGGCAATTAGTGACAGAACAAGAGGGAATGGCCTCAAGCTGCCACTGGGTAGGCTTAGACTGGACATTAGGAAACATTTTTTCATAGCAAGAGTGGTCAGGCCTTGGAATGTGCTGCCCAGGGAGGTGGTGGAGTCCCTAAGCCTGGCTGTGTTTCAGGGTGGTTTGTCTGTGGTGCTTGGGGCTCTGGTTTAGGGGTGACCCTTGTAGAATAGGGTTCTGTGATTAACTGCATTTTACCTGTGGTGAAATCCAGCCCAGAGAATGGCAAGGCCAGTTCCTGTTCTTTGGAATGGAGTAGAATGAAAATGCTGGCATCTCCCTGGAGGTAGCTGAGTCTTGCCCAGTCACTGGAGTAAGCTCATGGTCCACTGGGTTTTCCAGCATCATACTCAGGCATGAGCGATCAGGGCAAGAGCCTCAGAACCCCACTTGGAAAAGAACCTGAAGATCCATTAGGCAGTTGTAGGCAAGACAAACACATGTACAACAGAACAGCAGCATTTCAGTATCTGAACAGGACCTGCAAGAAAGCTGGGGAGGGACTGCTTATAGAAGGGCTTGTAGTGACGAGGGGCAATGGGTTGAAACTAGAGCAGGGTAGGTTTAGGTGGTGGAGGCCCCATCCCTGGAGACATTCAAGAGAGAATGAGACATTCAAGGTCAGACTTCCCTTCCCAAACCTTCCCTTCCCTTCCCAAACCTTCCCTTCCCTTCCCAAACCTTCCCTTCCCAAACCTTCCCAAACCTTCCCTTCCCTTCCCTTCCCTTCCCTTCCCTTCCCTTCCCTTCCCTTCCCTTCCCTTCCCTTCCCTTCCCTTCCCTTCCCTTCCCTTCCCTTCCCTTCCCTTCCCTTCCCTTCCCAAACCTTCCCTTCCCTTCCCAAACCTTCCCTTCCCTTCCCAAACCTTCCCTTCCCTTCCCTTCCCAAACCTTCCCTTCCCAAACCTTCCCTTCCCTTCCCTTCCCAAACCTTCCCTTCCCTTCCCAAACCTTCCCTTCCCTTCCCAAACCTTCCCTTCCCAAACCTTCCCTTCCCTTCCCAAACCTTCCCTTCCCTTCCCAAACCTTCCCTTCCCTTCCCTTCCCTTCCCTTCCCTTCCCTTCCCTTCCCTTCCCTTCCCTTCCCTTCCCTTCCCTTCCCTTCCCAAACCTTCCCAAACCTTCCCAAACCTTCCCAAACCTTCCCAAACCTTCCCAAACCTTCCCTTCCCAAACCTTCCTTCCCTTCCCAAACCTTCCCCCTTCCCTTCCTTCCCAAACCTTCCCTTCCCTTCCCTTCCCAAACCTTCCCTTCCCTTCCCTTCCCAAACCTTCCCAAACCTTCCCTTCCCTTCCCAAACCTTCCTTCCCTTCCCAAACCTTCCCTTCCCAAACCTTCCCTTCCCTTCCCTTCCCTTCCCAAACCTTCCCTTCCTTCCCAAACCTTCCCTTCCCTTCCCAAACCTTCCCTTCCCAAACCTTCCCTTCCCAAACCTTCCCTTCCCTTCCCTTCCCTTCCCTTCCCTTCCCTTCCCTTCCCTTCCCTTCCCTTCCCTTCCCTTCCCTTCCCTTCCCTTCCCTTCCCTTCCCTTCCCTTCCCTTCCCAAACCTTCCCAAACCTTCCTTCCCTTCCCAAACCTTCCCTTCCCTTCCTTCCCAAACCTTCCCTTCCCTTCCCAAACCTTCCCTTCCTTCCCTTCCCTTCCCTTCCCAAACCTTCCCTTCCCTTCCCTTCCCTTCCCTTCCCTTCCCTTCCCTTCCCTTCCCTTCCCTTCCCTTCCCTTCCCTTCCCTTCCCTTCCCTTCCTTCCTTCCCAAACCTTCCCTTCCCAAACCTTCCCTTCAAACCTTCCCTTCCCTTCCCTTCCCTTCCCTTCCTTCCCAAACCTTCCTTCCCAAACCTTCCCTTCCCAAACCTTCCCTTCCTTCCCAAACCTTCCTTCCCAAACCTTCCCTTCCTTCCCAAACCTTCCCTTCCCTTCCCTTCCCTTCCCTTCCCTTCCCTTCCCTTCCCTTCCCTTCCCTTCCCTTCCCTTCCCTTCCCTTCCCTTCCCTTCCCTTCCCTTCCCTTCCAAAACCTTCCCTTCCCCCTTCCCAAACCTTCCCTTCCCTTCCCTTCCCAAACCTTCCCTTCCCTTCCCTTCCCTTCCCTTCCCTTCCCAAACCTTCCCTTCCCAAACCTTCCCTTCCTTCCCAAACCTTCCTTCCCTTCCCTTCCCAAACCTTCCCTTCCCTTCCCTTCCCAAACCTTCCCTTCCCAAACCTTCCTTCCCAAACCTTCCTTCCCAAACCTTCCCTTCCCAAACCTTCCCTTCCTTCCCTTCCCTTCCCTTCCTTCCCTTCCCTTCCCTTCCTTCCCTTCCCTTCCTTCCCTTCCCTTCCCTTCCCTTCCCTTCCCTTCCTTCCTTCCCAAACCTTCCAAACCTTCCCAAACCTTCCCAAACCTTCCCAAACCTTCCCAAACCTTCCCTTCCCTTCCCAAACCTTCCTTCCCTTCCCTTCCCAAACCTTCCCTTCCCTTCCCCCTTCCTTCCCTTCCCTTCCTTCCCTTCCCTTCCTTCCCAAACCTTCCCTTCCCTTCCTTCCCAAACCTTCCCTTCCCAAACCTTCCCTTCCCTTCCCTTCCCTTCCCTTCCCTTCCTTCCTTCCTTCCCTTCCCTTCCCTTCCCTTCCCTTCCCTTCCCTTCCCTTCCCTTCCCTTCCCTTCCCTTCCCTTCCCTTCCCTTCCCTTCCCAAACCTTCCCTTCCCTTCCCTTCCCTTCCCTTCCTTCCCAAACCTTCCCTTCCTTCCCTTCCCTCCCTCCCCTCCCCTCCCTCCCCCTCCCCTCCCCTCCCCCCTCCCCTCCCCTCCCTCCCCTCCCCTCCCTTCTCCCAGCTATCTCTATTTCACATTTCAGCTGACAACTGATGACAAGACCTGGAATCTGTAGCTCCTAGAACAAGAGCAAACATGGTACCTACTGTAAGAATGCAGAAATGCCCAAGAAAAAGGTTTGCTGTGTATGAGAGAAACCAACAGAGGAATAGAAAGGAACAAGAGGAGCAGGCAGAGAATAGTGATCCTCAAAGAGACTTCCCCAGCTGCCACCACTCTGTGACTATTTGACCTCGCTTTGAAATAAGTCTTCAGAGCAGTCTGGAGAAGAGAAGGTTCCAAGGAGACCTAATTGTGGCCTTCCACTATCTTAAGGAGACTACAAGAAAGCTGGGGAGGGACTTCTTGAGGGTGTCAGGGAGTGATAGGACTGGGGGGGAATGGAGCAAAACTAGAAATGGCTAGATTCAGCTTGGATGTTAGGAAGAAGTTGTTCCCCATGAGGGTGGTGAGAGCCTGGCACAGGTTGCCCAGGGAGGTGGTGGAAGCCTCATGGCTGGAGGTTTTTGCAGCCAGGCTGGATGTGGCTGTGAGCAACCTGCTGTAGTGTGAGCTGCCCCTGCCTGTGGCAGGGGGCTTGGAACTGGCTGAGCCTTGAGGTCCCTTCCAACCCTGACAATTCTATGACAATCAGTTTTATTTCAGCACCAAAGAACCTTGTCTGAAATGCTATAAAAAAACCAAAGGGAAAATAAAAAGCATGAAATATGTTAAGGCTGTAGCTCCCTGGTAGCATAACCTGCTGGGGAAGGAAAACAGCTTCTTTCCTCTTCTAAGACAGTTTTTAGCCTGTCAGAGAAATGCTGGATGACTCAACTCATCTGTATTTTCCACAATCCTTTACAAAGATCAACTGTTAAAGTGTACTAAAGAAGAGAAAAGAAAAAGAACAAGAACTGTTGCTGCAATGTAGTATGAAAACATACATCAGACACTGGAGAAGTAAAGTTGTAAGTAATAATGAAGAGTTACCTGTGAACTCTGGCATACAGCTTAAAAGTGAATAGATGGATGGATGGTGTGTAGCCCTGCAGCTGGGAAGGAAGAGTAAACTGCAGCAGCACAGGTTAGGAGGTGATCTGCTGGAGAGCAGCCTCAAGGAGAAGGACCTGGGAGTGCTGGTGCACAACAAGTTCAGCATGGGACAGCAATGTGCCCTGAGGGCCAAGAAGGCCAAGGGCATCCTGGGGTGCATTCAGAGGAGTGTGTCCAGCAGAGCCAGGGAGGTTCTCCTCCCTCTCTCCTCTGCCCTGCTGAGACCTCACCTGGACTATTGCATCCAGGTCTGGGCTCACCAGTTCAGGAGGGACAGGGATCTGCTGGAGAGAGTCCAAGGCTGCAAGGATGCTGAAGGGACTGCAGCAGTGCCTTATGAGGAAAGGCTGAGAAACCTGGGGCTGGTTAGTCTGGAGAGGAGAAGACTGAGAGGAGATTTAATTAATGTTTATAAATATCTGAGGGCTGGGGGTCAGGAAGGAAGGGACAGGATCTGCTCAGTTGCTCCCTGGGATAGGATAAGGGACAATGGATGTAAACTACAGCACAAGTTCCACCTCAACATGAGGAGGAACTTCTTTACTGTAAGGTTCAAAGAGCACTGGAACAGGCTGCCCAGAGAGGTTGTGGAGTCTCCTTCTCTGGAGGCTTTCAAGGCCCATCTGGATGTGTTCCTGTGTGACTTTTGCTGGATTCTATGGTCCTGCTCTGGCAGGGGGGTTGGACTTGATGATCTCCAGAGGTTCCTTCCAACCCCTGACATCCTGTGTCCTTGTGATCCTGTGATCCATCATTCCAGCATGGGTCCTTCACTATGGTTATCTAGACCATTAAAGACCTTGCAACATGAGCTTAGTATCTTATAGTCAGATACTGGCAGTTTCAAAACACTCTGACAGGCTTGCATGAGAAGTGCTTTGGCCATGGGAAGGGAGGCTGAGGAAAAGGGTATCTGGTCCATGGTGTGGGTGAAGATTCCCTGGTCCTGCTCTGGCAGGGGGGGGTGGACTTGCTGATCTCTGGAGGTCCCTTTCAACCCCTAACATCCTGTGAGCCTGTAAAGACTGCCAAGAAAATATTCCATTATAGGTATAATGGACAATAATGATGATTCACTGATCTTACTGCTGTTTAAACAGGTAGCTGAGGTGATTCTATCTCCTTTACCTCTTCCTGCTCCTCCTTCCCTTTTTCCAAACCTGAGCTCAGCTTTGGTGTTAGGTTTAAATAGATTCCTGCCACGTATTCGATTTCTGTGGTTAGGGCTTCCCAAGTGTTCAGCCAAGAAACCTGAGCTCATGCCTGCAGGACTTGGGAGTTTCCAGGTGACTCTCCTGTGTCCTGTCTGTACACTAACAACACAGTGTAATAGCAATAACACAGCTGGGTACATGCCTGCAAAAGCTTTCATATGTGCCTGGCCAGCTTGACTTAAAGGATGTGCAGGAATGTGTCCAGAGAGGGGCCATGAGGATGAGCAGAGGGCTGGAGCTCCTCTCCTATGAAGATAGATTGAGAGAGTTAGGGATGTTCAGTCTGGAGAAGAGAAGGCTATAAGAAGACCTTATTGTGGCCTTCCAGGATCTGAAGGGGGCTACAAGAAAGCTGGGGAGGGACTTTTGAGGGTGTCAGGGAATGATAGGACTGGGGGGGATGGAAGAAAACTAGAAATGGGTAGATTCAGATTGGATATTAGGAAGAAGTTCTTCCCCATGAGGGTGGTGAGAGCCTGGCAGAGGTTGCCCAGGGAGAATAGAATAGAATAGAATAGAATAGGATAGGATAGGATAGGATAGGATAGGATAGGATAGGATAGGATAGGATAGGATAGGATAGGATAGGATAGGATAGGATAGGATAGGATAGAATTAACCAGCTTGGAAAAGACCTCAGAGATCATCAAGTCCAAGCTATCACCTAAGAGCATCTAACCAACTAAACCATGGTACCAAGTGCCTCATCCAGTTGCCTCCTAAACACCTCCAGTGATGGTGGCTCCACCACCTCCCTGGGCAGCACATTCCAATGGCAAATCTCTCTTTTTATTAAGAACTTCTTCCTAACCTCCAGCCTAAACCTCCCCTGGTGCAGTCTGTGACTGTGTCCTCTTGGTCTAGTGCTGGTTGCCTGGGAGAAGAGACCAACCTCTGCCTGTCTACAACATCTCTTAAGGCAGTTGTAGAGAGCAATAAGGTCTCCCCTCAGTCTCCTCTTCTCCAGGATAAGCAGCCCCAGCTCCCTCAGTCTCTCCTCATAGGGCTGTGCTCCAGACCCCTCCCCAGCTTCATTGCCCTTCTCTGGACACATTCCAGCAAGTGAACCTCCTTCCTAAACTGAGGAGCCCAGAACTGGACACAGGACTCAAGGTGTGGCCTGACCAGTGCAGTGTCCAGGGGCAGAATGACCTCCCTGCTCCTGCTGGCCACACTCTTCCTGATGCAGGCCAGGATGCCATTGGCCCTCCTGGCTGCCTGGGCACACTGCAGGCTCATGTTCAGCCTGCCATCAACCAGCACCCCCAGGTCCCTCTCTGCCTGGCTGCTCTCCAGCCACTCTGCTTCCAGCCTGTAGCACTGCAGGGGGTTGCTGTTCTGCCTGTATCAATAATAAAAGGAGCCTGGAACAACAACTATGTGAGATACCTAAGTGTCAGGTGTCCAAAGGAAACGGAACCTCCCCTTTTATACAGTCTAGGTAAACCTCACTCGCTGTGAGTGCTGTAACACAGAGTGACAAAAAGATTCAGGTTGGCAAAGACTCTCAGGATCACCAGGCTGGGGTAGGTGCATGCTCACACTTCACCCAGCACATTAAAATCTCCTGTTGAAATAAGCAGATGACTGCTTCCTCTCACTGGAGCCTCACACTAATGCCAAGTGTGAGGAGAATGTGAAATGCTGCAGATTGTTAACATGCACAGAATCACAGAAACACTCAGCTTGGAGGAGAACCTCAGGAGCACCAAGTCCAACCCACAACCCTACTCTACAAGGGTCACCCCTAAACCATAGCCCCAAGTACCACAGCCAAACCACCTTGAAACACAGCCAGGCTTGGGGACTCCACCACCTCCCTGGGCAGCACATTCCAAGGTCTGACCACTCTTGCTGGGGGTACCTCAACATCTCTCTTGAATTGAGGAGCCCAAAACTAGACACATTACTCAAGGTGTGGCCTGACCAGTGAAGAATAACCTCCTTTGTCCTGCTGGTCACACTATTCCTGATACAGGCCAGGATGCCACTGGCTCTCCTGGCCACCTGGGCACACTGCTGGCTGATGTTCAGCCTACTACCTACTAGCACTCCCAGGTCCCTTTCTGCCTGGAAATGCTGCATACTGTTATCATTCACAGAATCACAGAAACATTCAGGTTGGAGGAGACCCCCAGTACCACCAAGTCCAACCCACAACCCTACTCTACAAGGGTCACCCCTAAACCATAGCCCCAAGCACCACAGCCAAACCACCTTGAAACACAGCCAGGCTTGGGGACGCAACCACCTCCCTGGGCAGCACATTCCAAGGCCTGACCACTCTTGTTGGGAAAAATATTCTCCTGCTGTCCAGTCTAAACCTAGCCAGTCACAGCTTGAGGTCCATTCCCTCTTGTTCTATCACTAATGACCTGTGAGAAGAGACCAGCACACCAGCTTCTCCACAGCATCCTTTCAGCTATTTGTACACAGCAATGAGGTCTCCCCCCAGCCCCCTCTGTTTCACACTAACCATCCCCAGCTCCTTCAGTTGCTCTTCACCAGATCCATTCTCCAGGCCCTTCCCCAGCCTCCTTGCCCTCCTTTGCAGTGTCTCCTCTAGCTGAATGTGTCCATGAGATTGAACACATCCAAGTGCCAGGTGCTGCACATTGGCCACAACAACCCCATGCAGTGCTACAGGATGGGGTCAGAGTGGCTGAGAGCAGCCAGGCAGAGAGGGACCTGGGGGTCCTGGTTGATGGTAGGCTGAACATGAGCCTGCAGTGTGCCCAGGCAGCCAAGAAGGCCAATGGCATCCTGGCCTGCATTAAGAACAGTGTGGCCAGCAGGAGCAGGGAGGTCATTCTGCCCCTGTACACTGCACTGGTTAGGCCACACCTCGAGTCCTGTGTCCAGTTCTGGGCCCCTCAGTTTAGGAAGGAGGTTGACTTGCTGGAACGAGTCCAGAGAAGGGCAACAAAGTTGGTGAGGGGTTTGGAACACAGCCCTGTGAGGAGAGACTGAGGGAGCTGGGGTTGCTTAGCCTGGAGAAGAGGAGACTCAGGGGTGACCTTCTTGCTCTCTACAACTACCTGAAGGGAGGTTGTAGCCAGGCAGAGGTTGGTCTCTTCTCCCAGGCAGCCAGCACCAGAACAAGAGGACACAGTCTCAGGCTGCGCCAGGGGAGGTTCAGGCTGGAGGTCAGGAGGAAGTTTTATACAGAGAGAGTGATTGCCCATTGGAATGGGCTTCCTGGGGAGGTGGTGGAGTCACCATCACTGGAGGTGTTCAGGAGGAGACTTGATGGGGTGCTTGGTGCCATGGGTTAGTTGTTTAGGTGGTGTTGGATGATAGGTTGGACACGATGATCTTGAAGGTCTCTTCCAACCTGGTCTGGTCTATTCCATTCCATTCCATTCCATTCCATTCCATTCCATTCCATTCCATTCCATTCCATTCCATTCCATCCCATTCCACTCCATTCCACTCCATTCCATTCCATTCCATTCCACTCCACTCCACTCCATTCCATTCCATTCCATTCCATTCCATTCCATTCCATTCTATTCTATTCTATTCTATTCTATTCTATTCTATTCTATTCTATTCATTCTCTATGTACATACAAGCAGAATGTGCTTGTATTAGGCATAATAAGAATCCTTTTCAGGTATCTGTCTCATTACAGGATATCCTCTGTCTATAAACATTAATTACTGTGGCTTGACAACAGCCTCCTGGGGAAAGACCTGCCCCTGATTCAGAGGTGAAGAAAGGCAGCCGCAGCTTGCTTAAATCTCAGGTTGCACAGAAAACTTGGGAGCCAGAAATGGAAATGCCAGAGGATGCCTCACAATCATAGCCCAAAGATAAGGTAATCATAAGGTGTGGCTCCCAAATCAGTACAAACAGTGTAAGATGCTGCTTTCTTCCACCCTATTCAAAGTAAATAGGTTGAGGTGTGGCGTGCGCCAGGCTGGAGTCACATCGGTCGCACATTAAACCTGGGACAGATGTAGCCAGGCTGACTGAGGGCAGAGTGATGGGGGGGAGGGTCCTGTCCTGTTCCACATTCTGGCATTTAAACCAAAGGCATCCTGGCTGGGATTAGGAATGCTGTGTCCAGCAGGAGCAGGGAGGGGATTGTCCCCTGGGACTCAGCTCTGGGGAGGCCGCACCTTGAGGATTATGTTCAGTTTTGGGCACCTCAGTGCAAGAGAGATGTGGAGGTGCTGGAACCAGTGCAGAAGAGGGCAAGGAAGCTGGGGAAGGGCCTGGAGAATAAATGTGATGAAGAGCAACTGAAGGAGCTGGGGATGGTTAGTTTGAAAGAGAGGAGGCTGAGGGGAGGCTTCATTGCTGGCTACAACTCCCTGAAAGGAGGTTGTGGAGAGGCTGCTGCTGGTCTCCCACTAATTAGTGATAGAACAAGAGGGAATGGCCTCAAGCTATGACTGGGTAGGTTCAGACTGGACATTAGGAAAACAAAACTCACAGCAAGAGTGGTCAGGCCTTGGAATGTGCTGCCCAGGGAGGTGGTTGTGTCTTCAAGCGTGGCCGTGTGTCAAGGTCCTTTGGCTGTGGTGCTTGGGGCTATGGTTTAAGGGTGAACCTTGTAGTGTAGGGTTCTGGGTTGGACTTGGTGCTCCTGAGGGTCTCTTCCAAGCTGAATGAATGCCTCTGTGATGCTGAAGATATTTGTGTGTCTGCAAGACTCACATATTTTGATTCTGCAGAATCCAACCTTTCAGCAAAGAAGCTCAGACACATAGCAGCCACGTGGAGAAGGTCTTGAGGGTAGTGGCAAATGAAAAGTTGCACACCAGCCAGCATTGTGTGCTTGCAGCCCAGATAGCCAACTATATCCTGGCCTGCATCAAAAGAAGCATGGCCATCAGGTCGAGGGAGGTGATTCTGCTCCTCTACTCCACTCTGATGAGACCACCTGGAGTCCTGTGTCCAGTTCTGCAGTCCTCAGCACAAGAAATACATAGTGTCATATTATCAGTCAGGGTTGGAAGGGACCACAAGGATCATCTAGTTCCAACCCCCCTGCCATGGGCAGGGACACCCCACACTACATCAGCCTGGCCAGAGCCTCAGCCAGCCTGGCCTTAAACACCTCCAGGGACAGGGCCCCAACCACCTCCCTGGACAACCCATTCCAGGGCTTCACCACTCTCATGGGGAAGAACTTCCTCCTCCCCTCCAGCCTGAATCTCCCCACCTCCAGCTTCATTCCATTCCCCCTAGTCCTATCACTCCCTGAGATCCTGAGAAGTTCCTCCCCAGCCTTCTTGTAGGCCGCCACATAGAAGGGGTTGAGGCTCCTTCCCTGGAGATATTCAAGGTGAGGCTTGATGAGGCCCTGGGCAGCCTGATCTAGTTGGGGATGTCCCTGCTGACTGCAGGGAGGTTGGACTAGATGAGCTCTGGAGGTCCCTTCTGGCCTGGGCCTTTCTATGATTCTACTGGAGCAAGTCCAGAGGAGGACCACAAAAATAGTTAGAGGGATGGAATGCTTCTCCTGTGAAGTAAGGCTGAGTGTTTGGGTTCTACCCCCTGGACAGAGCCTAGGAGCAGCATGGGAGAAGGCTAGGTGGTTCAGGCTGAGACCAGGACAGGGTATTGTTTTAGAAGCTCTCTAGTGTAGATGATTTCAGTTCAGGGCTGTGGAACACTCCCTGCCACCAATTTCTTAGTGTGGATATAGACTTCATGTCACTACTTCTGATGTTATCTTCAATATGGATTTGCTGCATCACTCCTCTCCCCTCCTGGCTTCCTCCCCTTACTGCCATTCATGCTCAACACCTCTTATGTGCATGTCTAAGCCTACCAGCCTCAGTGTGTGCATCTCCAGAGCTGCAGGACAAATCAAATGCTGAGGGAGGTGACCTCCCTCATGTGTTCTGTGGGAGTAGCAAATACATCTGAATGCTGCTAAAGTAGTCTCAAAGTATTATTCATGGAATCACAGAGTGGTATAGGGGGTGGAAGGGACCTCTGGGGATCATCTAGTCTGTGACTGAGGAAGTTCCAACCCCCCTGCCATGGGCAGGGACACCTCACACCACAGCAGGTTGCTCACAGCCACATCCAGCCCGGCTGCAAACACCTCCAGGCAGAAGGCTTCCACCACCTCCCTGGGCAACCTGTCCCAGTGTCTCACCATCCTCGTGGTAAAGCATTTCTTCCTAACATCCAATCTGAATCTACCCACTTCTAGTTTTGCTCCATTCCCCCCAGCCCTGTCACTCCCTGACACCCTCAAAAGTCCCTCCCCAGCTTCCTTGTAGCCCCCTTCAGATACTGGAAGGCCAAAATAAGAACCCTACAATTGCCCCTGTTGAACTTGAAGAGGTTCCCTTCTGCCCAACTCTCCATCCTGTCCAGGACATGCTGGATGGCAGCACAGCCTTCCAATGTGTCAGTCACTCACCTCCAGTTTTGTATCACCAGCAAATTTGCTGAGGGCACACTCCATCCATTCATCCAGGTCATGGATGAACATGCTGAACAGGGCTGGACCTATTACTGACCTCTGGGGAACTCTGGCAGCAACAGAATCCCAGCTAAACTGAGCCACTGACCCCAACCCTCAGAGTTGTGTCATTCAGCCAGTTCTCAATCCACCTCACTGTCCACTCATCCAACACACACTAAACCAATTCCCTTCTCCCTACTTTTTTCTTGTCACTCCTCCATGTCCTGGATGACTTCCTGTATGTGTTGGCATGTGTTCTGTATTTCAATTTCACAGAATCAGCCAGGTTGGAAGAGACCTAAGAGATCATCAAGTCCAACTGATCACCCAACCCTATCTAATCAACTAGACCATGGCACTAAGTGCCTCATCCAGGCTTTTCTTAAACACTTCCAGTGATGGTGACCCCCACCACCTCCCTGGGCAGCACATTCCAATGGCCAATCTCTCTTTTCTCCTCATCTTGAGTCAAACTTCCCCTGGAACAGCTTGAGACTGTGTCCTCTTGTTCTGGTGCTGGTTGCCTGGGAGAAGAGACCAACCACCACCTGGCTACCACCTCCCTTCAGGAAGTTGTAGAGAGCAATAAGGTCTCCTCTGAGACTCCTCAGCTCACCCCCAGTTCCCTCAGCCTCTCCTCACAGGGCTGTGCTCCAGACCCCTCCCCAGCTTTGTTGCCCTTCTCTGGACACCTTCCAGCAACTCAACATCTTTCTTGAATTAAAGGACCCTCTCCACTTGCTACCCACTTCAGCAGTTAGGCCAGCCAATAAAATGCTAAAGTCACCTGTATGTTGCTCTCTGGGCTATGGTATGGTTTGGGTTAACTGCTGGTGTGAGCAACCAACTCCTTCAGTCACCATCACCTGCTATGACATAACCTGGAACAGAGGCGTTGGCATCCTTTTCCTAGAGGATGGTGGTGAAAGTGACTGAGAGGTTGCAGGTTAATAGCAAAGAGGAAAAAGAAGACACCACAATGATGATGGGCCTCAAGGCCAGCTTCTAGAAGTGCCTGCACTGGAAGGCTTCACGAGTTTTGTTCTCCAGCCCTTCCCCAGCTCGGTTGCCCTCCTCTGGCCTGGAAGGTGCTCTGCTGAATTCTACAGGTGTAGGGCTAAGTAAAAGCTGTGGACAGGTCTTAGAGAATGGTCTATGGCCAGCAAAAGGTCCACTGAGCCTTTCTATTGCTGTCATGGATGAGTTGTAACAGAGCAGGAAGAGGTTCTTGAATTTGCATTGCCAGCAGAGCCAGAGAGGTGACTCTGCCACTTTGCTCTGCTGAGACCTCACCTGCAGTACTGTGTGCAGCTCTGGAGCCCTCAATACAGGAAGGACATGGAGCTGATGGAGAGGCTCCAGAGGAGGGCCATGAAAATGACCAGGGGTTGCAGCAGCTCTGCTATGAGGACAGGCTGAGGGAGCTGGGGGTGTGCAGCCTGGAGAAGAGGAGGCTCTGGGGAGACCTAATAGCAGCCTGCCAGTACCTGAGGGGGGCTACAGGGAGGATGGAGAGAGACTGTTTGCAAAGGCCTGCAGGGACAGGACAAGGAGGAATGGCTTCAGACTAGAGAAGAGCAGATTTAGATTGGATATCAGGAAGAAGTTCTTTACTATGAGGGCAGTGGAACACCGGGACAGGCTGCCCAGGGAGGTGGTTGAGGTCCCATCCCTGGAGATATTCAAGGTGAGGCTCACTGAGGCCCTGGGCAGCCTGATCTAGCTGGGGATGTCCCTGCTGACTGTGGGGAGGTCAGACTGGCTGAGCTTTGGAGGTCCCTTCCATCCTGGACCACTGTATGATTTCACTGCAGTATCCAGCTTTATGCACTGGATTTGTTACTGCTCTACAGCTGTGGCCTGCATTTGGCTTTGTGTAAAGATGGGCAACATAGCATTTCTGTTGTACCACTTGTTTTTGTTCCTATAGCTGGTAATGCATGGATGATGGAAGGGATAGATTAACTAACCCTGATAACCCCTCCCAAGCAGATGTGGAACCCAGTACAGTTGCTCTTTGGCTTATGTCATATCTTAGCAAGCTTTTGGGATTGGGGAAGGTCTCCTGAAACAATTTGCTTCTTTTGGAATTCCTCTCATAGTTTAACTTCTCCTCATGCTTGCCTAAATTTTCCATTTGGCTTCACACAGGTGGAATGGAAGTGGTCAGTGAGAAGGTCCAGAGGAGCACCACAAAGATGATCAGGGGGTTGGAGCACCTCTGCTATGAAGACAGGCTGAAGGAGCTGGGGGTGTTCAGCCTGAAGAAGAGGAGATCTAATGGCAGACTGCCAGTACCTGAAGGGGGCTACAGGAAAGCTGGGAGGAACTTTTTATAAGGACTTGTGGTGATAGGACAAGGGGCAAAGGTTTTAAGCTGGAGCAGAGTAGATTTAGATGAGACACTAGGAAGAGGTTCTTTAGTGTGAGGGTGGTGAGACACTGGAATGGGTTGCCCAGAGAAGCTATGGATGCCTCACATAGTATCACACACAGTATCACCAAGGTTGGAAGAGACCTCGAGGATCATCGAGTCCACCCTGTCACCACAGACCTCATGACTAGACCATGGCACCAAGTGCCACATCCAATCTCCTCTTGAACACCTCCAGGGATGGTGACTCCACCACCTCCCTGAGCAGCACATCCCAATGACGAATGACTCTCTCTGAGAAGAACTTTCTCCTCACCTCCAGCCTAAACTTCCCCTGGTACAGCTTGAGACTGTGTCCTCTTGTTCTGGTGCTGGCTGCCTAGGAGAAGAGACCAACCTCTGCCTGGCTACAACCACCTTTCAGGTAGTTGTAGAGGGCAATGAGGTCACCCCTGAGCCTCCTCTTCTCCAGGCTAAACAATCCCAGCTCCCTCAGCCTCTCCTCACAGGGCTGTGCTCAAGGCCTCTCCCCAGCCTTGTTGCCCTTCTCTGGACACCTTCAAGTGTCTCAATGTCCTTCTTAAACTGAGGGGCCCAGAACTGGACACAGGACTCAAGGTGTGGTCTAACCAATGCAGAGTACAGGGGCACAATGACTTCCCTGCTCCTGCTGGCCACACTATTCCTAATGCAGGCCAGGATGCCAGTGGCCTTCTTGGCCACCTGGGCACACTGCTGGCTCATGTTTAGGTGGCTGTCGATCAGTACCCCCAGGTCCCTCTCTGTTTGGGAGCTCTCAGCCACTCTGACCCCAGCCTGTAGCTCTGCATGGGGTTGTCGTGGCCAAAGTGCAGCCCCTGGCACTTGGACTTGTTGAATGCCATCCCATTGGACTCTGCCCATCTGTCCAGGAGGTCGAGGTCCCTCTGCAGAGCCTTTCAACCCTCTAACTGACTAACATCTGCTCCTAACTTGGTGTCATCTGCAAACTTGCTGATGACTGACTCAATCCCCTCATCCAGATCATCAATGAAGATGTTAAAGAGGACAGGGCCCTGCACCGATCCCTGGGGCACACCACTGGTGCCTGGCTGCCAGCTGGCTGTGGCACCATTCACCACCACTCTCTGGGCCTCAGCCTCCAGCCAGTTCCTAACCCAGCACAGAGTGTTGTGGTCCATGCCATGAGCTGACAGCTTAGCCAGCAGTTTGCTGTGGGGGACGGTGTCAAAGACCTTGCTGAAGTCCAGGTAGACCACATCCACAGCCTCCCCACATCCACCAGATGGGTCACCTGATCATAGAAGGAAATCAGGTTGGAGAGGCAGGACTCATCCCCATGAGGGATGCCTCATCCCAGGAAGTGTTTCAGACCAGGCTGGATGAGGCTTTGAGTAACCTGGTGTAGCAGGAGGTGTCCCTGCCCACGGCAAGAGGATTGGAACTAGATTATCTTGAAGGTCCCTTCCAACTCAAGCTGCTCTATGGTTGTATGATGGCAAAATCTTAGCTTTTGCCCAGATAAAAGGATGGCATTCCCCCCCCACTCTTCTAATAAAAATCTTTTCAGTTGCTCTGCACACTTTTGGGTCTGTGCACACATTTGATTTGTTTTGATATGTGGGCTGAGTGCCCTAAAAATGAGGTTATGTGCTTGGAAAAGGAAGGAGAAACTTGCTGCTGCACTCAGAACTTTCCTTGTAGATAGAGCCTCTGAAAATTGTGCAATACCAATAGTCTCTGCAGCATTCCATGGCATCAGTTCCTACCAGGGAAGTGGATATGCATACCACACCAGTGCACAACATACAACATGACCCATGGTCACCTGGCATTCCGTCATTCCTGAGCTACCTCACCCTGCGATAAGGGATGTGGGAGCAGGAGGCATCCCTCAGTTTTCCCCTGGTTGCCTCCCTCCCTTTACCCACAGAGGGAGGAGGTGGGCCTTGTGCCTCTGTGTGTGTGTCTGTGTGCCAGACCTGGAAGCTGAGTGTGTACTGGGATATTGCATGCAACCAGAGCCTGCCATTACCATCTCAGATAATGAGAAGATACCATAAGAAATAGGTAAGTCTTCACTATGTAAGCTGCAGCATGGCCAGGCCTAGATCATTAAGACAGGAAAAGACCTTGAGATCATCCAGTCCAACCATCAACCCAACCCATTCCTAAACCATGTCTAGAATAGAATAGAATAGAGCAGAATAGAATTAACCAGGTTGGAAAAGACCTTTGAGATCATCCAGTCCAACCATCAACCCAACCCATTCCTAAACCATGTCTAGAATAGAATAGAATAGAATAGAATAGAATAGAATAGAATAGAATAGAATAGAATAGAATTAACCAGGTTGGAAAAGACCTTTGAGATCATCAAGTCCAACCATCAACCCAACCCATTCCTAAACCATGTCTAGAACAGAATAGAATAGAATAGAATAGAATAGAATAGAATAGAATAGAATAGAATAGAATAGAATAGAATCAACCCAAGAATAGAATAGAATAGAGCAGAATAGAATTAACCAGGTTGGAAAAGACCTTTGGAAAAGACCAACCATTTGAGATTCATCTAGAATAGAATAGAATAGAATAGAATAGAGCAGAAGAATTAACCAGGTTGGAAAAGACCAGTCCAACCATCAACCCAACCCATTCCTAAACCATGTATAGAATAGCAGAATAGAATAGCATAGAATAGAATAGAATAGAATAGAATAGAATAGAATAGAATAGAATAGAATAGAATAGAATTAACCAGGTTGGAAAAGACCTTGGAGATCATCCAGTCCAACCTGCCACCCAACACCATCTCATCAACTAAATCATGGCACCAAGTGCCTCATCCAGTCTCTTCTTGGAGATCATCAAGTCCAACCATCAACCCAACCCATTCCTAAACCATGTCTAGAATAGAATAGAATAGAATAGAATAGAATAGAATAGAATAGAATAGAATAGAATCCACTTCCAGGGATGGGGACTCCACCACCTCCCCAGGCAGCACATTCCAATGGCCAGTCTCTCTTTCTGAGAAGAACTTGTTCCTAATATCCAGTCTAAACCTCCCCTGGTGCAGCTTGAGACTGTGTCCTCTTGTTCTGGTGCTGCTTGCCTGGGAGAAGAGACCAACCCCCACCTGGCTACAGCCTCCTAAAGTGCCATGTCTACGTGTTTTGTGAATACCTGCAGGGATCTTATAAATTACTGTTTAAAATCATGCAGTTGTTTCAGCTGGACAATACCTCTAAGAACATTAAATCCAACCACAACCCACCACCACCATGGCTATTAAAGCATGTCCCAAAGTGCCATCTCTACATGTCTACAAGCCAATCACATCATGGGCTGCACCAAGAGAAGCATAGCCAGCAGGCTGAGGGAGGGCATTCTCCCCTCTGCTCCAATCTGGTGAGACCCCCACCAGGAGCACTGTGTCCAGTTCTGGAGCCTCTGTTACAGGAAGGATCTGGAGGGGCTAGAAGGTGTCCAGAGAAGGGCCACAAGGATGAGCAGAGAGGTGGAGCACCTTTCTCAAGGAGACAGACTTAGGGAGCTGGGGTTGTTCAGTCTGGAGAAGAGAAGAGCAGGTTCCAAGGAGATCTTCCAGTATCTGAAGGGGGCTACAAGAAAGCTGGGGAGGGACTTTTGAGGGTGTCAGGGAGTGATAGGACTGGGGGGAATGGAGCAAAACTAGAAATGGGTAGATTCAGATTGGATGTTAGGAAGAAGTTCTTCCCCATGAGGGTGGTGAGAGCCTGGCACAGGTTGCCCAGGGAGGTGGTGGAAGCCTCATGGCTGGAGGTTTTGCAGCCAGGCTGGATGTGGCTGTGAGCAACCTGCTGTGGTGTGAGGTGTCCCTGCCCATGGCAGGGGGGCTGGAACTGGCTGATCCTTGAGGTCCCTTCCAACCCTGACAATTCCATGATTGTATGATTAAAGCTAAGTTGTGCACACATTCATGCTGCTCATTACACCCACTGGAAATCAGGGTGGACAAAGTCTCTTAATCTCTTTTCTTATCAGTGTTATATGTCTGGACATTTGCTAATTGCTAATTTCAGCTCTCATGCTTCAGATTAAATCACTCTTGGTGACTGGTTCCTTTGTGCCATTAGTCTATGGGTTCCTTTTTGAGTAACCTCCTTCCTTGAGAAACCTTGGAAGGAGGTGTTGCTGTGGTGAGCCACAAGTACAGTTTGCTGCCCAAGCCATGGTCTCTTTCCTAATTTTCTGTTGCTTTCTTATCCCATCAAGAAGTGTGCAGCTTTCATATCCCATGGAGGAGTGTGCAGCTCAGCATGCAAGGAAGTATCCTGATTGTCCATTATCAACCTTCTTGCAAACCTACCAGGCCAGGTCAGAGGAACTGGCTCTGTACAAAGTCACAGTTGTCTCTTAAGCTAGGGTCAGATTCATGTGGCAGTCAGTCTGCACCACGCTATCACAGTAGCACAGTACAATAGAGGTTGGAAGGGACCTCCAGAGATCATCCAGTCCAACCCCCCTGCCAAAGCAGCATCACCCAAGGTAGTCTGCACAGGAATGCATCCAGGTGGGGTTGGAAAGGCTCCAGAGAAGGAGACTCCACAACCTCTCTGGGCAGCCTGCTCCAGGGCTCAGCAGCCTCACACCAAAGAAGTTTCTCCTCATGTTGAGCTGAAGCCTTCTATGTCCAAGCTTGAACCTGTTGTTCCTTGTCTTATTCCTGTGCACCACCCAAAAGAGCTTGGCCCCCTCCACTTAACCCCCACCCCTCAGCTATTGAGAGACATTGAGCAGATCCCCTCTCAGCCTTCTCTTCTCCAGACTAAACAGCCCCAGGGCTCTCAGTCTCTCTGCACAGGGGAGATGCTCAAGTCCCCTAAGCATCCTCCTGGCTCTCCCTTGGACTCTCTCCAGCAGCTCTCTGTCTCTCTTGAACTGGGCAGCCCAAACTGGACACAGGATTGCAGCTGTGGTCTCAGCAGGGCAGAGCAGAGGGGGAGGAGAACCTCCCCAGCCCTGCTGGCCACATTTTTCTTGCTGCACCCCAGGATCCCCTTGGATCTCTTGGCCACCAGGGCACATTGCTGTCCCATGCAGAACTTGCTGTCCACCAGCACTCCAAGGTCTTTCTCCATGGAGCTGCTCTCCAGCAGGGCAACTCCTAACCTGTCCTGGTGCCTGCTGTTATCCCTCCCCAGATGCAGGACCCTGCACTTGTCCTTATTGAACTCCATGAGGTTTTCCTGCACACAGCTCTCAGCCTGTCCAGCTCTGGTTGGATGCCAGCACAGCCTGAGAGGTGGCAGCCACCCCCAGTGTTGTATCATCAGAACTTGCTGAGGGTACTCTTAATCCCTTCACATTTTATCAGTATTCCTTAAAATATGCAGTTTTGGTACCAGAAGCAATAGTAACAGGAGGGAGAAGAATGCAAGACAGAGCACAGCTCCTCAGCTCAAGAGTTCTCAGCAGCACATGAAAGCTCACATTGCTCTCTCTGGTGCTGCCCTTGGACTGCTCTCAAGAACCAGGTTAGCTCACTGAAGATGAGCTAAAATTAAGAGCTCTAATGAGGATGTCCTGAGGTGGATCTTTTGGTTCTCCTGCTCCTATTTACAGCTGTGATAAAAATCAGTTACATATTTATTCCTAGCAATAAGATCTTCAAATGCACCTCGTGTTTGGCAGGCTTGGATCAATCTATTCTTCTGAGTATCTCCTGAGGTAATGTTCTGGGCAATCTGCCTAGAAACAGCTTCCATTAACTTTGCTTCATTGTGTCATTTTGAATCAAAGTGGGTTTTATTTTTTGACTTGGAGAAGTCAGTTCTGTCCCAGTGGAGGCCAGGGACAAGCAGAGTCCCTCAGGGATCAGTCCTGGGACCAGGCTTGTTCAACATCTTTGTGGGTGCCATGGACAGTGGCATTGAGTGCACCCTCAGCAGGTTTGCTGATGACACCAAGCTGTGTGGTGCAGCAGACAGGCTGGAGGGAAGGGAGGCCATCCAGAGGGACCTGGACAGGCTGGAGAGGTGGGCACAAGCCAACCTCAGGAGGTTCAACAAGAGCAAGGGCAGGGTCCTGCATCTGGGTGGAGGCAATCCCAGGCACAAATCCAGGCTGGGTAGGGACTGGCTGGAAAGCAGCCCTGAGGAGAGAGACTTGGGGGTGCTGGGGGAAGAGAAGCTCAACAGGAGCTCTCAGTGTGCACTTGCAGCCCACAAAGCCAATCAGATCCTGGGCTGCATCAGAAGTGTGGCCAGCAGGGCAAGGGAGGTGATTCTCTCCCTCTGCTCAGCTCTGGTGAGACCCCACCTGGAGTACTGCCTCCAGTTCTGGAGCCCCTATGACAAGAGGGATGTGGAGGTGCTGGAAGGTGTCCAGAGAAGGGCCAGGAGGATGATCAGAGGGCTGGAGCACCTCTCCTGTGAGGACAGAGTGAAGGAGTTGGGGCTGTTCAGTCTGGAGAAGAAAGGGTCCCAGGAGACCTAATTGTGGCCTTCCAGTATCTGAAGGGGGCTACAGGAAGGCTGGGGAAGGACTGCTCAGGATCTCAGGGAGTGAGAGGACTAGGGGGAAGGGAATGAAGGTGGAGGTGGGGAGATTCAGGCTGGAGGTGAGGAGGAAGTTCTTCCCCATGAGTGTGGTGAAGCCCTGGAATGGGTTGTCCAGGGAGGTGGTTGGGGCCCTGTCCCTGGAGGTGTTTAAGCCCAGGCTGGCTGAGGCTCTGGCCAGGCTGATGTAGTGTGGGGTGTGCCTGGCCATGGCAGGGGGGTTGGAACTAGCTGATCCTTGTGGTCCCTTCCAACCCTGACTGATACTATGATACTGACTTCTGTTCCAACTCCTCCCATTCGCTTATCAGTTTCACTAATAATTTATTTACTTCCTCCTCAAGGCCCTTAATAAAGATGGGTCAGAAGTGCAATAATCTCTGTGGCATAATAATACATTGTCTGGGGTGTACAGACAATTCAGAGGGTGGGGTATTAATGACTGGCTGCTTAAATAAATTGGGAACCCTACTTCTTCTAGTCACAGTGGGACACATCATTCCAGGACCAATATGTTATTATTTATGCAATAATGACAAGGACTCCATGTACACACTGAGGAACTGCAGTGATTATGAATCCATGATTATCATCACTTCTCATAGGTAAGGAAGAAGGCAACAAAGCCCTAAGCTCTAGCTAAATGTCAGGAAAACAGTGGAAGTCTTGTGATGGAAACACAGATCTGGTAGCTTGTCATCAGCTCAGGGCTTATATAATTGTTGAAAAGGGATACTGGGAAAAGAATTTGCTGGAAAGTAAGAGGTGATGTGGGTATGGGGTCCTGCTTGCTCCTGAGGGGCAGAGGAAGTGTTCCTATCTGTTGTCTGAAAGCTTGAGCCTGTCTAGACTTGTTGGACCTTGATTGTGCCTTCTTGGATGCTAACACCTTCAGAGCCTTTCTATCTCTACTCCTTTTCACCAGGGGAGGTTCAGGCTGCATGTTAGTATCACAGCATCACAGCATCACCAAGGTTGGAAGAGACCTCAAAGATCATCAAGGAAGAAGTTCTGCCCAGAAAGAGAGATTGGCCACTGGAATGTGCTGCCCAGGGAGGTGGTGGAGTCACCATCACTGGAGGTGTTTAAAAAGAGCCTGGAGGGGGGCACTTAGTACCATGGTTTAGTTGATTAGATGGTGTTGGGTAACAGGTTGGACTTGATGGTCTCTCAAAGGTCTTTTCCAACCTGGTTAACTCTGTATTCTGTAATTTTATCTTTCTTATGCTTATGTGCCAGGAGAACAGCCTTGATTCTTGACAGTCAAACAACTGAGTATTGTCTAATGCTCAGGAATTTCCTGTTTATTTTAAATGCATCATTGCAGTAAACCAGAACAGGAATGGAGTTCATCATCATTGAAGTGCTGATTTTAGTCTGCAGTGGCTTCCAAGAGGAGATGTGCATAAGCAATTCAATGTGTTGAAGTGTTCCCATCTGTTCCATTTAGTGTCTGAAGGCTTGAGCCTGTCTAGTCTTGTTGGACCTTGATTGTGCCTTCTTGGATGCTAACATCTTCCAAGCCTTTCTATCTCTACTCCTTTTCACTGGGGAGGTTCAGGCTGCATGTTAGTATCACAGTATCACAGCATCACAGCATCACCAAGGTTGGAAGAGACCTCAAAGATCATCAAGGAAGTTCTGCCCAGAAAGAGAGATTGGCCACTGGAATGTGCTGCCCAGGGAGGTGGTGGAGTCACCATCACTGGAGGTGTTTAAAAAGAGCCTGGAGGGGGGCACTTAGTACCATGGTTTAGTTGATTAGATGGTGTTGGGTAACAGGTTGGACTTGATGGTCTCTCAAAGGTCTTTTCCAACCTGGTTAACTCTGTATTCTGTAATTTTATCTTTCTTATGCTTATGTGCCAGGAGAACAGCCTTGATTCTTGACAGTCAAACAACTGAGTATTGTCTAATGCTCAGGAATTTGTTGTTTATTTTAAATGCATCATTGCAGTAAACCAGAACAGGAATGGAGTTCATCATCATTGAAGTGCTGATTTTAGTCTGCAGTGGCTTCCAAGAGGAGATGTGCATAAGCAATTCAATGTGTTGAAGTGTTCCCATCTGTTCCATTTAGTGTCTAGTCTAGTCTTGTTGGACCTTGATTGTGCCTTCTTGGATGCCAACATCTTCCAAGCCTTTCTGTCTCTGCTCCTTTTCTCAGCAGATGATTTCTGGAAAAATCAACTCATTGATTATTTTTTTTGACCTCTTTTCTGTTACTAAGCTTATAGAAGCTGCATATGAAGAAAAAAAATACATATAGATACACACAGAGAATAAGTTTCTTCTAGTCATTTGATATGGAAATGGAATGGAATGGAGTGGAGTGGAATGGAATGGAATGGAGTGGAATGGAATGGAATGGAATGGAATGGAATGGAATGGAATGGAATGGAATAGAATAGAATAGAATAGAATAGAATAGAAGAATAGAATAGAATAGAATAGAATAGAATAGAATAGAATAGAATAGAATAGAATAGAATAATTAACCAGGTTGGAAAAGACCTTTGAGATAATCGATGCAACACATGGAGCAGCTGAGGGAGCTGGGGGTGTTCAGCCTGGAGAAAAGGAGGCTCAGGGGAGACTTTATAGCCATCTATGACTACTATGAGTATCTGAAGGGAGGTTGTAGCCAGGTGGGGGTTGGTCTCTTCTCCCAGGCAACCAGCACCAGAACAAGAGGACACAGTCTCAAGCTGCACCCAGGGGAGGTTTAGGCTGGATGTTAGGAAGTTCTTCCCAGCAAGAGAGATTGGCCATTGGAATGTGCTGCCCAGGGAGGTGGTGGAGTCACCATCACTGGAGGCGTTCAGAGGAGACTGGATGAGGCACTTGGTGCCATGGTTTAGTTGATTAGATGGTGTTGGGTGATAGGTAGGACACGATGATCTCAAAGGTCTCATTCTATTCCATTCTGGAATGGAATGGAATGGAATGGAATGGAATGGAATGGAATGGAATGGAATGGAATGGAATGGAATGGAATGGAATGGAAAGGAAAGGAAAGGAATGGAATGGAGTGGAGTGGAGTGGAGTAGAGTAGAGTAGAGTAGAGTAGAGTAGAGTAGAGTAGAGTAGAGTAGAGTGGAGTGGAGTGGAGTGGAGTGGAGTGGAGTGGAGTGGAGTGGAGTGGAGTAGACCAGACCAGGTTGGAAGAGACTTTTGAGATCAAGTTCAACCTATAACCCAACACTTTATAGATGCTGCATATGAAACTATATATATATACACACATGCACACAAAGTAAGTTTCTTCTATTCATTTTACATAGACATGCAACACAACCTAGGGATCCAGCATGACCCAAAGATGTGAACCTGCACAGCACACTGTTCACACAATTTCTCAACCCTTGTTCTTTTCTAGTCATTTCCAGCCCACACCAATCTGGAACTCAGTTTGGCCATCTCTGAAGCAAGCTGCTGAACAGCACCAGCTGGCTCTGATGAAATTGAGATGTACAGCAGGGTATTATCCTCCTACTGAAGGTACCACAACTCTCCTATCATCAGGGATTTCCTGTATGGCCTCACACATGCATTGTGCTGGCCAGATAACAGCACAAAACAGAGGAGAGCTCCAGTTCAAAAGCCCTCCATGGCAGATAACTAATTATCCAGTCTGCAGGTGAGCAACCACCTAAGTTTGTTGTGCTCAATGCCAATCTGTAGAGGCCAACACTGTAATAAGTCTACAACTGATACCATTCTGACATGGCAATATACTTTTCCTCAAAGATCAGTGCATCTATTGACTGCCAAAGAAATCCTCAAATGAGGAAGTTCTTACTGTGCTGGAATTATCTAGACATAGGCTCCAGAGATCTCAATGTATTTTGGGCATCCTGTATTACTTAAGGTATGCCACTCACTTTGTTTTCTGGTATAGGATCTGAACAATACTTTTCAGACTTGCACAGGTGCTGAAAACAAAACTGCCAGATACTTTCAAGGTCTTCTATGTGATGGCAACACACAGAAAAGCATCTGCAAATGCAAAGGCACTGACAGGATGAAAATGGATGCTTGGACCGTAGAGGTGTCCTGGTTTGAGCTAGGCCAGAACTGATTCTGTTCAGTGATTTTACTTTTCAGCTCAATCTCTTCTAAGTGTCCACAGAATTACACAATTAACCAGGTTGGAAAAGACCTCAGGGATCATCAAGTCCAACCTATCACCCAACATCATCTAATCAACTAAACCATGGTACTAAGTGCCTCATCCACTCTCTTTATAAACACCTCCAGTGATGCTGCTCTGGCAGGGGGGATGGACTGGATGATCTGACCAACCTGGTTGCCTTCTATGAGCAGGTGACAAAATTAATAGATGAGAGGTGAGCAACTGATGTCATTTACCTGGAGCTGAGCAAAGCCTTCGACACTGTCCCGCACCACATCCTGGTCTCCAGGCTGGTGACACATGGGTTTGATGGGTGGACCACTAGATGGATAAGGAACTGCCTTGATGGCCGCACCCAAAGAGTGGCTGTCAATGGCTCCATGTCCCAGTGGAGGCCAGGGACAAGCAGAGTCCCTCAGGGATCAGTCCTGGGACCAGGCTTGTTCAACATCTTTGTGGGTGCCATGGACAGTGGCATTGAGTGCACCCTCAGCAAGTTTGCTGATGACACCAAGCTGTGTGCTGCAGCAGACAGGCTGGAGGGAAGGGAGGCCATCCAGAGGGACCTGGACAGGCTGGAGAGGTGGGCACAAGCCAACCTCAGGAGGTTCAACAAGACCAAGGGCAGGGTCCTGCATCTGGGTGGAGGCAATCCCAGGCACAAATCCAGGCTGGGCAGGGACTGGCTGGAAAGCAGCCCTGAGGAGAGAGACTTGGGGGTGCTGGTGGAGGAGAAGCTCAACAGGAGCTCTCAGTGTGCACTTGCAGCCCACAAAGCCAATCAGATCCTGGGCTGCATCAGGAGAATTGTGGCCAGTAGGTCAAGGGAGGTGATCCTCTCCCTCTACTCAGCTCTGGGGAGACCCCACCTGGAGTACTGTGTCCAGTTCTGGAGCCCCTATGACAAGAGGGATGTGGAGGTGCTGGAAGGTGTCCAGAGAAGGGCCACAAGGATGATCAGAGGGCTGGAGCACCTCTCCTGTGAGGACAGAGTGAAGGAGTTGGGGCTGTTCAGTCTGGAGAAGAGAAGGCTCTGAGGTGACCTCATTGTGGCCTTCCAGTATCTGAAGGGGGCTACAGGAAGGCTGGGGAGGGACTGCTCAGGATCTCAGGGAGTGATAGGACTAGGGGGAATGGAATGAAGCTGGAGGTGGGGAGATTCAGGCTGGAGGTGGGGAGGAAGTTCTTCCCCATGAGAGTGGTGAAGCCCTGGAATGGGTTGTCCAGGGAGGTGGTCGGGGCCCCATCCCTGGGGGTGTTTAAGGCCAGGCTGGCTGAGGCTCTGGCCAGGATGATGTAGTGTGGGGTGTCCCTGCCATGGCAGGGGGGTTGGAACTAGATGATCCTTGTGGTCCCTTCCAACCCTGAATGATACTATGATACTATGATCTCTGAGGTCCTTTCCCCTCCAACCACTAATGTTCTGTGCTTCTGTCATGGTATGATGCTGTGGGCAGACAGCAACTGGATTCTCAAGCTGGAATTCAGGAACTCATGGACACTGAGGGCAGAATGGACTGAGTCCTCCTTGGATACTGGCCACTGAAGAAGAGAGTTTGTCTCTCATGGTCTCTTGGCTTTATACTGCATATGATATATATGGACTGGAGTACCTTGCTGGTCAGTGTAGGGTAACCTGTCCTGACCATTTCTCCCTGCATCTGGAGCCTTTTACTCTGCACTCCCAACACAGAACGCGAGGTTTAGCAGTGACCTTGGTCTGCGCACCAGTCCGTGATTCTAACTCTAAACACTGAGCCTTATCGCTGCTAGAAGCAGACACTGCCCTCCAAGTCTTCTCTTCTGCAGGCTAAACAGCCCCAGGTCCCTCAGCCTCTCCTCATACGGCAGCGCTGCAGTCCCCTAATCATCCCCCCAGCCCTCCGCTGGACCATCTCCAGCACATCCCTGTCTCTTAAACTGGGGAGCCCAAAACTGAATGCAGTACTCAAGATGAGGTAAAGACCATCAGCCCCGCGGTAAACCAGCCCGCCGGGAACAAAAAGTTCCCGGCGCGGAGGAAAGCCTTTCCCACGTTTCCCTGCGCTGCTCGCCCCGCCGCCCTCAGGAAGCGCTGTCAGGAGCGGGGCGCGGGAAGCGCCAGGACTGTCAGGGATGGCGCTGCCACCACACATCCCCTCCAATAGGCTGGCGGGCTCCGCAGTTGCTCTCTCCTCTGGCCATTGAGCGCTCGCTTCCTTCCTCTCCCCGTGAGCGTTCTGACCAATGGGAGGCGGGCTCTTTGGGCGTCGGGGATATTCAAACTGAGGGCGGCGCGCGCACTCGCTCGATCCGCAGCCGCGTCCCAGGCCCCGCAGCAGCGGCGGCAGGAGGAGGAGGAAAAGGAAGAGGGAGTCTGAGGGTGAGTGTGGCCAGGCCAGGAGCGGGGCGGTGGGCGGCAGCGGCGCACGTCTAGCGGTGAGGCTGCTGAGCGGCGGTACTCCCGCACCGTGTCGGAGGAGCCCGCGGGGTTCATCTTCCGCCGGCCCCGCCCTCCCCTCCCCGCGGCGGGCGAGAGGCCGGCGCTGCCCCGCGCACGCCTGAGGCAAACGGTGGTGCAGGCGCGGCCTCTTCGGCTCTCCCGGGCCCTGAGGGTGGGCTGCGGCCTGCCTCTCGGGGGAGAACGAGGGCTGCGGCCCTATAGGGGGCTGCCTCTGCGGGTAAGGAAACGGGGCGGCTGCTTCTTCCCTCACGACCTCTTCCCATCGCCTTCCTCTGCTCGGGATATTTTGGTGGTGTTTTGTTTTCCTGACCTGAGTTATAGGAGCAGAGAATCGTTTCGGTTGGAGAAGACCTTTAAGACCACCAAATCGAACCGCTATCTAACTGTGCTAAGCGTGGTGCTAAACCATGTCCCTCAGCACCACATCTCGGCAGCTTTGAAACGCCTCCAGGCATGGGGATTCGACCACCTCCCTGGGGAGCCTCTAACAGTGTTTGAGAACCCTTCTAGTGGAGAAGTTTCTTCTGCTTTCTAGTTTCTTCAATGCAGAAGGCTCTACCTCAACATGAGGAGGAACTTCTTCACTGTGAGGGTCACAGAGCACTGGAGCAGGCTGCCCAGAGAGGTTGTGGATTCTCCTTCTCTGGTGACTTTTAAGCCCCATCTGGATGCATTCCTGTGCTGGATTCTATGGCCCTGCTCTAGCAGGGGTTTGGACTTGATGATCTGTGGAGGTCCCTTCCAACCCCTAATGTCTGATGATAATAACTAAACTAAACCTACCCTGGTGAAGCTTGAGGACATTTCCTGTCATTCTATCACTATTTACTAAAGAGAAGCGACCAACACCCACTTGGCTTCAACTTCCTTTCAGGTATTTGTAGAGAGTGAGGTCCCTGCTCAGCCTCCTTTTTTCCAGGCTTAAAACAACCTCATTTCCCTCAGCTGCTTCTCTCAAGACCTTTAGAGTAATAGAATCATTAAAGCATGAAAAGACCTGTGTCCAGTTCTGGGCTCCTCAATTTAAGGACATTGAGATACTTTAACATGTCTAGAGAAGGGTAATGAGGCTGGGGAGAGATCTGGAGCACAGCCCTGTGTGGAGAGGCTGAGGGAGCTGAGGGTGTTTAGCCTGGAGAAGAGGAGGCTCTGGGGACACCTTGTTGCTCTCTACAACAACCTGAAGGGAGGTTGCAGTCAGGTGGGGGTTGGTCTCTTTCAGTATTCCGTATTCCTAAGGTTGGAAGGGACCTCAAAGATCGAGTCCAACCTGTCACCACAGACCTCACCACTAGAGTAGGGAAGACATTACTGCCCACTTCAGGCTTGAACTCACGACCTTCACCATTAAGGGTCTTGTGTGCTACCAACTGAGCCACCTCCCCCCAGTCAACCAGCACCAGAAGAAGAGGACACAGTCTCAAGCTGTGCCAGGGGAAGTTTAGGCTTTAGGTGAGGAGAAAGCTCTTCCCAGAAAGAGGCTATTGGAATGTGCTGCCCAGGGAGGTGGTCGAGTCACCATGCCTGGAGGTGTTCAAAAAAGGATTGGATGTGGCACTTGGAGCCATGGTTTAGTTGTCAGGAGGTGTTAGGTATTAGGTAATAGGTTGACCTTGATGATCTCTCAGGTCTTTTCCAACCCTGTTGATTCTATGACCTCAGTGGTCTTTGAGTTTGGTGAGGGGTTTTGAGATGGGTAGTGGTTGTTTTCTTACTCAAGTTTGGTATGTTATGAAATTAGACAAAAAAGTCCTCCTAGACAGTCCAGCTGTCTGCAGGCTTGGCAACATACACAGAGATACAGCTGGGTGATGACATCAATCCCTTGTGCACATTATCCTCCATTAGGCTGAGGAATATCACTGGCAAGAAATAGATGTAAAGCAGAACTGTGCTTGATGTGGACTTATGCAAATTGTTCTGGAGATGGGAAGGTGCACAAGGACACGGGGCGGGGGGAAAAAAACCCTTGGAACATGTGCCAGTTGAGCTCTGTCTGGTGCAGGTGATACGGCAACAGATATACCTGAAATGATAGCCTGGATTTAAAACTCCTTTCAGTTGTGTCTCTTGGTTAGATCCTTTAGCCTTCAGAGATTAGAACTGTGCCTCAGTGGTTTTGTGCTGCTCTGTTCTCTGCTGCCTCTTGGTAACCCTAATCTTGGCATACAGCTACTGCTTTGTTAATGCTGCAGTAGCTCACGTGCTGCTGTGCTGTAGACTCTCTTATTTGCAAACCTGTCTTTAAGTCTTATCTTTTTGTAGATAATACTAACTTTGGGGGGTTTATTATTATTTTTAATGTTGCTGGTATTTTTAAATGTGTTTTATTTTTACTATTTGCTTTGCTTTCCCTTTAAGAAAATTTTGATTTGCACTTTAGGCCTTGTGAACACCACCAAGCAAAGATGAGGCATGTATATATTTCTAGAATGTTAGGATAGAGTGTTTTTAGGAAGTAGTGGCTGGATAAAAGGCTGACTTCTACTAGTGGCTGCTGTAGGGAGCAAGTTAGATATTACCAACTCTGTCTAGGTAAAAGGCGAATAACAGTGTAACCCAGTCTTGACCCACTGGACAGATGGGCAGAATCCAATGGAATGGCATTTAACAAGTCCAAGTGCTGGGTGCACTTTGGCCACAGCAACCCCATGCAGAGCTACAGGCTGGGGTCAGAGTGGCTGGAGAGCAGCCAGGGAGAGAGGGACCTGGAGGTGCTGGTTGATGGTAGGATGAACATGAGCCTGCAGTGTGCCCAGGCAGCCAAGAGGGCCAATGGCATCCTGGCCTGCATCAGGAAGAGTGTGGCCAGCAGGAGCAGGGAGGTCATTCTGCCCCTGTACACTGCACTGGTTAGGCCACACCTCGAGTCCTGTGTCCAGTTCTGGGCCCCTCAGTTTAGGAAGGATGTTGACTTGCTGGAACGAGTCCAGAGAAGGGCAATGAAGTTGTTGAGGGGCTTGGAACACAGCCCTGTGAGGAGAGGCTGAGGGAGCTGGGACTGCTTAGCCTGAAGAGGAGGAGACTCAGGGGTGACCTTCTTGCTCTCTACAACTACCTGAAGGGGGGTTGTAAACAGGCAGAGGTTGGTATCTTCTCCCAGGCAACCAGCACCAGAAGAAGAGGACACAGTCTCAGGCTGCACCAGGGGAAGTTCAGGCTGGAGGTCAGGAGGAAGTTTTACACGGAGAGAGTGATTGCCCATTGGAATGGACTGCCTGGGGAGGTGGTGGAGTCTCCATCACTGGAGGTGTTTAGGAGGAGACTTGACAGGGTGCTTGGTTGCATGGGTTAGTTGATTAGGTGGTGTTGGATGATAGGTGGACACGATGATCTTGAAGGTCTCTTCCAAACTGGTTTATTCTATTCAAACAGAGAGGGACCTGGGGGTACTGACTGACAGCTGCCTAAACATGAGCCAGCAGTGTGCCCAGGTGGCAAAGAAGGCCAATGGCTTCCTGGCCTGCATTAGGAAGGGTGTGGCCAGCAGGAGCAGGGAAGTCATTGTGCCCCTGTACTCTGCATTGGTTAGGCTGCACCTTGAGTCCTGTGTCCAGTTCTGGGCCCCTCAGTTTAAGAAGGACATTGAGACACTTGAATGTGTCCAGAGAAGGGCAACAAGGCTGGGGAGAGGCCTTGAGCACAGCCCTGTGAGGAGAGGCTGAGTGAGCTAGGATTGTTTAGCCTGGAGAAGAGGAGGCTCAGGGGTGACCTCGTTGTCCTCTACAACTACCTGAAAGGTGGTTGTATCCAGGAAAGGGTTGGTCTCTTCTCCCAGGCACCCAGCACCAGAACAAGAGGACACAGTCTCAAGCTGCACCAGGGGAAGTTTAGAGTCGAGGTGAGGAGAAAGTTCTTCACCGAGCGAGTTGTTCGTCATTGGGATGTGCTGCCCAGGGAGGTGGTGGAGTCCCCATGCCTGGAGGTGTTCAAGAGGAGATTGGATGTGGCACTTGGTGCCATGGTCTAGTCACGGGGTCTGTGTTGATAGGTTGGACTTGATGATCCTCAAGGTCTCTTCCAACCTTAGTTATACTGTGATACTGTAATTAGGGCATTATATGGCATATGAAGGGCACTGAAGTGGGAGAGGGTTTGGAGTGCTTTGTCACCCATCTGAATTTAGTTTTTGGTGACTGCTTATGTTACCTGAGTGAAACAGAGTAAATGCCTGGGCTATGGTGACAGTGTTGAAGGTAGGGTTAACTATACTGCACTGGTTTTCTATCCTTTAAAGACCATTGATGGGGGCTTTATGGTATGAAGGTGTTTACTTTCAGTAAAAAGAAATAAATGCATGCCTTGTTAGCAACTTTAGGCTGGAGAAAGCTCTTCCCAGAAAGAGTAATTGGCCATTGGGATGTGCTGCCCAGAGTGGTAGTGGAGTTACTATCCCTGGAGGCATTCAAAAAAGGATTGCATGTGGCACATGAAGCCATGGTGTAGTTGTCAGGAGGTGTTAGGCATTAGGCAATAGGTTGGACTTGATCTCTGAGGTCTTTTCCAACTTGGTTGATTCTATGAACTTTGTCTTTGAAGACTCCAGTCTGATAGAATAGAATAAACCAGGTTGGAAGAGACCTTCAAGATCATCGCGTCCAACCTATCATCCAACACCACCTAATCAACTAACCCATGGGACCAAGCACCCTGTCAAGTCTCCTCCTGAACACCTCCAGAGATGGTGACTCCTCCACCTCCCCAGGCAGCCCATTCCAATGGGCAATCACTCTCTCTGTGTAAAACTTCCTCCTGACCTGATGATGCCTGCCTAGCCTGTGCTAGAAGTTCCCATTAAACAGAAAGCTGTAAGAAGACACCAAGGCCATCAAGACCTAAAGAAACAAGAACCTATTGCCAAAAGATAAAACTTTTATCACCAAACTGAAGATGTAAAGCTGTTGCAATATATGTTCCTGATGAGTGAACTTCACTCATTAACAAATCATTATAATACTAAGACATACACCCCCTTGAGCCGAGAAGCCCCTTACTTAGGAGACCAAGCCTCTCAGAGCATGCAGTATCAGTGCTGTAGGTATTGTTGCTTTGACTGAAGGCAAGAAGCTGCAAAGGAACTAGCTTCTGCTGGACCATCTTCAGAATGTTGTTGAGAGCAGGAAATTTAAAGTACTTAAATGCCTGTGTAAAAGATCCTGGTGTTCAGGAAGTGTCTGGATGTGTTCCTGTGTGACCCTTCCTTGGCAGGTGAGTTGGACTGCATCTCCAGAGGTCTCTCTCAACCCCCACTGTTCTGTGATCCTGTGAAGAGTCTTTGGTAGTACTGAAGAGTGTTAATGCAATATTGATTTAACTGTACTTGAAGGTAGCAATGCTTCTTCTAATTGACAGCATTTTCTGTACTACCTGCAAATCTTTCCTGAAGTGGTGATCACTGTTAAATAATGAGCAATATATCAACAAAATAAATATTCAAATACTGTAGAAGGTGGCAGCTTCAGTTAATTTTCCCAGCTTGTTTGTGTGATGCTTCTGCTTAAGAAAGGAATGATAATTTAAATGTTAAAAGGGGTGATGAGGAGGAACATGTCAGAAAACACATGCATAGGTAAAGTTCCTGGTTTGGAGGGATCACAGAATGGAAGTGACCTCAAAAGCTCATCCAGTCCAACCCCCTGTTAGAGCAGGATCACCTAGAGCAGATCACACAGGAACACATCCTGGTGGGTTTTGAAACTCTCCAGAGGGGGAGATACCACAACCCTTCTGAGCATCCTCTTCCAGTGTGTTGTCACCCTCACAGTGAAAATTTCCCTTGTGTCTCCATGGAATTTCCTGTGCCTCAACTTTCACCCATTGCACCCTGTCCTGTCATTGGGCATCACAGAGCAGAGCCTGACTCCATCCTCTTGGCACTCAGCCTTTACATCTTTACAAACATGAATGAAGTCACCTCTGAGTCTCACCTTCTCCAAGGTAAAGAGCCCCAGCTCCCTTAGTCTCTCATTGTAATGCATAGCTGGCATTGGCAGAGAGAAACTCTGCACAGAGCAGAGGACTTAACTCCAAGTGCTTCAGTGTAGTTTCTTGGCCTGAGTAGATGCTTTATTCAGGCTGCAGGAGCAATAAGGTCACCCCTGAGTCTCCTCTTCTCCAGGCTAAGCAGCCCCAGCTCCCTCAGCCTCTCCTCACAGGGCTGTGTTCCAAGCCCCTCACCAACTTTGTTGCCCTTCTCTGGACATGCTCCAGCAAGTCAACCTCCTTCCTAAACTGAGGGGCCCAGAACTGGACACAGGACTCGAGGTGTGGCCTAACCAGTGCAGTGTCCAGGGGCAGAATGACCTCCCTGCTCCTGCTGGCCACACTCTTCCTGATGCAGGCCAGGATGCCATTGGCCCTCTTGGCTGCCTGGGCACACTGCAGGCTCATGTTCATCCTACCATCAACCAGCACCCCCAGGTCCCTCTCTGCCTGGCCGCTCCCCAGCCACTCTGACCCCAGCCTGTAGCCTAGGATAATGCTGATTTCTTTTACTTGGAGGAAAAAAGCCCACCAATCTCTCAGACACTTAAATTTTGCAGCTCTCTACATTTCCTTGGATGCATCAATATTATGCCTCCTTCAATACCAAACATCAGTAAATTCCAGAGGTAGGAAAAGTTTGGTGTTTTTCTCTTTTGTTCAAGAATTGAAAAGTATTCTCAGGCTTTCTCAAAAGTTTGCATTTGAGGGAAAAGCTGCATCTGACTCCATTCAGATGCTGCATTAACATTTTTTCAAGACTTTCAAGATTGTTTTTCTTTAGCTCTAAGTATTTTGAAATATTAGACGTGCAATCCTATGGCTAACCTGAACAGCTGCTTCATCCACTTGTAACAAACACACAGTCACTGTCCTTTGGCTCTTACTTTGTGGCTCCATATGAGGACTTGAAGTTACTTTACTATTTTATTTTTTTAGAGGTAATTCTGTATCTTCCTGATGTCTGCTTAAGTCTCCTAGTTTCTTGGTTCCATAACCTCCTCTTCTGTATTGATTTATGGACTTGGATGTGCTGCCACGTAGCTGTTCAGAAGCTCAGCTCCTATTGTGTGCCTATGTAACAGCCTGTGGCTGTTTTAGGTCTTTGCTGTCTTGTCAGATTTTGAATGTGCTTTCTTTAAAAGTAGTCATTCAGCAGATTAAGCCAAAAAGAGGCTCTGAGTATGTGCTTCTGGTTGAAGTTTGGCATGAGTATAAAGATCACTTGCAAATCAAAACAATGCACAGGTGGATGTACCCTTAGTGTACTTTTTTAATCTGTTGATGTCATAACAAGCTGACACATTGGGAAATGCTTGCCCTCAGTCCAAAAGTAATCTCTGAGCTTTTTTCTTCTGTTGTTATTACTAAGAATACTTGAATGAAAACTGTATTTCAGGGGTGTCATGAAGATTAGGGAAGTTCCCAGGACATAGTGATACTCATTCAGTTGTCAACATCTAACCATTCTGCTTTTGACTCACAGGAACTTCTTCAGGATGGAGAGCTACACGTCTTGCCTCTGTGGGATTCTTGGAATCATCTGACCTAGCCTGACCCTCATCCACATTCTCTTTGATAAGGCATTTGCATTCTGCAGGAGAGGTTTTCTCCATATAGTACACATTCAACCCTGAGCAGCTAAGCTGCACACCAGAAATGTAAGTTTGATGTGTGTTGATGACTACTAAGGTCAAATTTATTCAGAAAATGTGGGTTTGTCTGTTGTTTTTTCAATTTGTTTTGGTTGGTGGAGGTTTTGTTATTGCTGTGTATGGGATTTTTTGTTTGTTTGGGTATTTTTTTGTGTAGGGTTTTTTGTTGGTTTGTTGTCTGGTTTTGATCTCTGTTTTGCAAGCTTTCACTGCAAAAAGAATAATGAACCTTTGATGTTGAGGAAAATGTAAATGTGCTTTTTTACACAGAAAATCCACCTGGGAGTTTTTAACAATTGCAATTCTTATGATAGATAATACAATTATTAAACATGAGGTAAATTTCTTTTGGCCTTTTGGTGCTTCAGGTTCTGGAGAAGCTGACTGCACCCATATTTAGAGAGAATGGGTACAGTCTCAGGATGTCAGGGGCTGGAAGGGACCCAAAGAGATCACTGAATCCAACCCCCCTGCCAGAGCAGGACCATACAACCTAGCTCAGGTCACAGAGGAATGCATCCAGACAGGCGTTGAAAGTCTCCAGAGCAGGAGACTCCACAACCTCTCTGGGCAGCCTGTTCCAGTGCTCTGTGACCCTTACAGTAATGAAGCTCCCCTTTGTGTTGAGGTGGAACCTCCTGTGCTGCAGCTTGCATCCATTAACTCCTTGTCCTATCACAAGAAGTAAGTGAGCAGAGCCTGTCAGTCCAAGGATAGATCCTTAATGATATTCTCTCATAAAGGGGAGCTTTGGTACTGATCATATAGATGGTGCTTTTGCCAGACTAAATGTTGGGAGTTAACACCAAACCCTCTGCTTAGAACCTACTAAACCAACACTTCTATAGAGACAAGTGTAGATTCTTGGTGGGCTATCTCTAGTATAGGAAGAAAGTTAGGTATGTGTACTTATGCTCTGTAAACATACCAACCTTTCTGATTTACACTCTGAGGAAAGCTGGGAGTCTGCTGCTTTTAAAGCAATGCAAAGTAGGGATGACTAACACTTGAAAAAATTACTTGACACTTTTGAAAGCGGTGCAGGTTTGTTTTTCTTTAGGTAGTGGAATTAGAAGTGGATGAATTTACTTTATCCCATTTAATTATCTCCATTAGTAATTAATCTAAACCAGATTTAATCTCCCTGGGGCTTCTAGCAAATTTGCATTGACCTGTTTATCCCTGAAGAAAAAAATACCAACGATTCACTCCAAAAACAAACTTAGTCTTCTTTATCTGAAGCTATTTAATCTGTGCAGGGTGTGTTACATTCCCTGTTTCTGGGCCTATCTTCACAATAATCAGGAAGTTGGGTTCCCTGGGTATGTGCTTACTTCCCCATAGGTTGGGGCAACTTTGTTGAATGTAGGAAATGCTGTGTGTTCCATGAAATTGTAGAGGTTTTGTTGTGGGCAGAAAGGAGAAAAATCAGGTTTGTTTCAGTTTATTTTAGCACTCTTGCTCTGCTCAGACTGCATTGATTCTTAGCTATATTCATGGTGGCATTTTAAAGCAATAAGGGTGTCTCCTGGAGGAAGGGGATTATCAGGATGGGATAAGTTTGTGCTAAACAGTATGTAGAAGTTTGTTTGCTTGTGGTGCACGGGTTCGGTTATCTGAAGTAGGAAGTAACCACATCTGCAATAGATGGCCAGAAGTGGGTACATAGTAAGGAACATGGAAACTTGTGTTAATGGCTTTTAGAATATTGATAGAATGTTGTGATGGGAAGAGTATTTTGGATGAGAAAGTAGCTGAAATGTGCAAGTTGGGTTAAAGGGGGGGGAATTGCCTTTTTTCCTCATGTGCTTGCCTCTGCTGAGTGTTTGTGTGTCCTTCCACTAGCTCTGCTGGCAAAAAGTCCAAGCTTTTTGTGTATCCCCAGCAGATATTTTATCACAACAGTGTTTTTCAGCTTTTATTGGTTGGTGGAGCTCTTTTAATTAAGTCTTTGGCAATTATCATTTCAGTATAATTTACTGTGTTCTTGCTAGTCTGAGATCTGAAAGTCAGACACTTAGTGTACCACTGTTATGAAATATTAATTGAGATTTGAGAGTGAGGGGCATTAAACTACCTGCATTCATTCAGATGTGTTAGCAGCTGCAAACCTAGATTTAAAAGACCAGATTAATGAATGATTGTCAACACTTGCATGTAGCATTTACTACCTAAGCTAGTTAGGAAAGACTAAAGAAAAGTCTGAAGTCTTCCAAAATACCACATTTGGTGATACTCATTTCTGCCTTAACTTTGTTACTCTTTTTTCTTGTATTCTTTCTTCTTTCCATGCACTCTAACATACCTGTATGCCCTCTGCCCTGATTTGTACTTGGATATGAATTTGTAAGCCCTTACATAGCTCTTTAGAAAGAATCCTATCTCTTCTGATAGAAATCTCTAAGAAGAAATCCTTTTGGATAGGCAGGTGGTGGAATTTTGCAACAGCAAAAGTTAATGAGAACTAGGCCAAGGAAGTGTTTCAAAATGGTTGGTTTAGAATCTCAGTGATGTAAGTGCACCAAATTTCAATTAAGGGCTGCTTTAGAGAATTATATTGTTGAAACATAACATGAATAATATTTTTAGATCACATTTCACTTTCTGATTACACATGTATTATGCTAAATAAAAATCATGACCTCCTCAGAGAGGAGGCAATGCTAAGAGATGGGTTGTAAGTGTCTTTTATGTCTTGAAACTTAGCATTTCTGTTATAAGTTGTATCTGTGATGGAGAAAAAACAGTATCATTAAAACTTCAAGTATATAGTACCAAGTGTTCTTCCAGTGTGAAAAATGTTTAAGGGAGGAGTGTGTGTGGGCTAGACATATCTAAGGTAGTCTAACCCAGCCTTGGAGGTGTCATCAAAGGAAATTCTCTCCTTCCTGCCTTTCTGTTCTTATGTCTATGTGGTGACACAATTGAGGGAGCAGGAACACCCCCCCCCCCCCAAGGAATAAGATAAAAGCCCTGCCTCTATTTTGTGTTGCTTTGTGTTGGAATTTATTCCTGAGCCATGTCACCATGAAGTCTGACAAATGCTTGTTCCACTGCTGTTTATTCAAGTGGGTGGCAGGAGTGGATGGCTAGGGGCAGGACTGCCTCTTGGCCATCCTAATCTAGGGATGTGAGATGTACTTTAATACAGTAGACTCAGAACTATTGAGGCAACATATCCCACCCCCCATTTTATTTAAACACTGAATGTACTTGATTGGAAAGGGCTACTGTGAACCATGGACTAGAATTTGGGCAGATCTGACTGATTCCTTTGCTCCTTTAAGCTGACTTCTGCTAGGAAGTTCACTTGTTTAACAGAATAGAATAGAATAAACCCGGAGTACTGTGTCCAGTTCTGGAGCCCCTATTACAAGAGGGATGTGGAGGTGCTGGAACGTGTCCAGAGAAGGGCCACAAGGATGGTCAGAGGGCTGGAGCACCTCTCCTATGAGGACAGACTGAGGGAGTTGGGGCTGTTCAGTCTGGAGAAGAGAAGGCTCCCAGGTGACCTAATTGTGGCCTTCCAGGATCTGAAGGGGGCTACAGGAAGGCTGGGGAGGGACTGCTCAGGATCTCAGGGAGTGATAGGACTAGGGGGAATGGAATGAAGCTGGAGGTGGGGAGATTCAGGCTGGAGGTGAGGAGGAAGTTCTTCCCCAGGAGAGTGGTGAAGCCCTGGAATGGGTTGTCCAGGGAGGTGGTCGAGGCCCCATCCCTGGAGGTGTTTAAGGCCAGGCTGGATGGGGCTCTGGCCAGGCTGCTCTAGTGTGGGGTGTCCCTGGCCATGGCAGGGGGGTTGGAACTAGATGATCCTTGTGGTCCCTTCCAACCCTGAATGATACTATGAAACCAGGTTGGAAGAGACCTTCAAGATCACCAACAGCATTGACCAAGGCTAACAGAATATTTTTGCTGCATAAATTGGTTGAGTTTTGAGCTGCAAAATGAGAGGGTTTGCCAGGGTAATTCCCTAATGGGTATGGCCTACTATCACAGCATCACCAAGGTTGGAAGAGACCTCAAAGATCATCAAGTCCAACCTGTCACCACAGACCTCATGACTAGACCATGGCACCAAGTGCCACATCCAATCTCCTCTTGAACACCTCCAGGGATGGTGACTGCTGGGTTCTTAGCTTCACTGGATTTTATCCTTTTGTCTGCAGATGGAGGAGGAAGACCTAAGTGAAAGAGGATTGCCACAAATTGCTTCAATCATGAATAGGGTTCGAGACTTGAGAAACAAATACAGAACTGAAGACAATGTGACAGATGAGCTTAACTGTACTAAAATCTCAGCTGATACAACAGGTATGTCTTTTCATTGGAGTTCTCACTTATGCAACAGATGGTAAGCTAGGTTGAGTGAAAGAACCTTGAGTTGAAAGAATTTAAGGTTTAGCATTTCTGCAGTGTTAATGGCCTCAAAACACCTTTCATCTCTCCTTATTCTTCAGTCAGCTGTGTTTCATTGTGTTGCAAACAAATCAATCCCTCTTCACGAAAGCTTGTAAGAAGTATTTCATTCTGTTCACGATTGCTGCCGCTTTAATCAGCCTCCTCTTGTGTGGTGGTGGTGTTTTCTCCTGTCAGATAACTCTGGAACTGTTAATCAAATAATAATGACCACAAATAATCCAGAAGACTGGCTGCATTTTTTGCTCAAGCTGGAGAAGAAGGGTATTCCTCAGATGGGTGTTAGCCTACTGGACAGGCTGATTGGGCGTTACAGTCAAGCGGTGACTGCGTTACCTGCAGAGAAGCACAGTCAGGACGAGAACTACGCTCGCATCCTTGTGAGATTTGCCGAGTTGAAAGCGTAAGTACAGATTAGCAGTGCAAGAACTTGTCCTTGAGAATTCTGTGTTGGGAGGATGATAACACCAGCCTGGGTTTGTTGGTGCTTTCTGCAGCAAATTAATCATTTTTAAGCGTGGATGTTTGTGTATTGGCTTCTTGAATCTGTGAGCACCTTTGGTCAGTTCAGTGTTGGTGTGGCCAGCAGGAGCAGGGAAGTAAGTCATTGTGCCCCTGTGCTCAGCACTGGCTAGGCCACACCTTGAGTCTTGTGCCCAGTTCTGGGCCCCTTAGTTTAGAAAACATGTTGAGTTGCTGGAAGGTGTCCAGAGAAGGGCAACAAAGCTGGGAGGTGTTTGGAGCACAAGGCCTATGAGGAGAGGCTGAGGGAGCTGGGACTGCTTAGCCTGGAGAAGAGGAGGCTCAGGGGAGACCTCCTTGCTCTCTCCAACTCCCTGAAGGGAGGTTGTAGCCAGGTGGGGGTTGGTCTCTTCTCCCAGGCAACCAGTACCAGAACAAGAGGACAGTCTCAAGCTGTGCCAGGGGAGGTTTAGGCTGGATGTTAGGACGAAATTCTTCCCAGCAAGAGAGATTGGCCATTGGGATGTGCTGCCCAGGGAGGTGGTGGAGTCACCATCACTGGAGGTGTTTAGGAAGAGGCTAGATGAGGCACTTCATGCCATGGTTTAGTTGATTAGATGGTGTTGGGTGATAGGTTGGACTTGATTTTGAAGGTCTTTTCCAACCTGGTGAATTCTATAAACTAAGATTAATTTCCATGGGGATTTGTATTGCTGATTTGGCTGTGAGGTAGAGAGATTGCTATTATCTAACCCATCTAGTGAAACCATGGTAGTCTACCCTTGTCCAGTCTGCTTTTTTCCCTTTCTAGGAAAGACTTATTCCAGCTACATTAAATCAGCTGCCTTAGAGCAGGAAGCATCCCTCAGGACATTCTATACTTTGATAATTTGGAGATTAGGGTGCTTTTTGGTGCTTTGTTTCATTCAGTCCAAATTTGAGCAGTGTGGTTGTTCAGATGTTTTCAGATGTAATATGAAACAGTTATAACATGATTATTTTTTTAAAAGGAGTTCTTTTGTCCCTTGAAACATCATTGCTGTAAGAGAATCATAGAATTGTTAGGGTTGGAAGGGACCTCAAGGAGCAGCCAGTTCCGACCCCCCCTGCCATGTGCAGGGACAGCTCACATTACAGCAGGTTGCTCGCAGCCACATCCAGCTTGGCCTTACAAACCTCCAGGGATAAGGCTTCTGCCACCTTCCTAGGTGCAGTGTATCAATCCTTGGAGTTGAGGAAGTAGTCTTCAGTGAATATAGCTAGTCTTTTTCCATTTCTTTTATGTCCTCCTGTTTAGCTTTTTGGCTTGATCTTGCAGTAAGATACTGTCTGCTTGTCTGTACTATCATTTGCATGGATCTTGCTGCATCTGTGTTTACTAAGAGCACACAATGGAAATAATCTGTTGAATCTACTGTTGAGAAACAAGCAGGAGTGAATAATTACCTGCTGTCAATCCTTAGTATCTTGAAGAGGTAAGGTGTTCTTGTGAGAAAAGCCTATCTTCCAGAAAGACCTCTTGTCTTTAAAGACACTGAGAAATGGACTCCTTGTTCAAGGGCTAGTTGTATTTCCCCTGAACAAAGTGTAACATGAGCTTTCAGCTCATGCTTTCTGCTGTTGCAATTGAAACAGTAATTTGCATAAGTGCCATGATATCACCTTTGATTGGGGGGTGGGGTGGGGGAAAGGTGCTCTTCAGCAGAGATCAGCTTGCTGTTCTCTGAAATGTTCCACCAAACAGGAAAACAAGTTGGGGCATCACAAACTTCAGAAGCAGTGACAAGGGCTTGAAAGTTCAGGGTCTGTTGGTATCAATGCTGTCTTCAGATCAAAGCTGGATTATTCCATTCTTGGCACTGGAGCTGTATTGTCCCACATGTCCTCCAGCTGCAGCCTGACTATGCAAAACACCTAATTATCATGGTAGTGAGGGTGGTTGAAGAACCCTTGAATGTACACTGAAACAGGCACAGGTGAGCAGTCAGCTGCATCTGGGATTGATTATCCCTGTTGCATATTAGCCATGCTAGGTCTGCTTTCATGTTATGATTCTGGCTGTGGGACAGTGCCACCAAGTGTGTGGCACTTGGTGCCTGTTGCTAACATTAGGTTGTGGTTTGAATATTGCCATCCAAGTCACTGCTGCTTTCTACAAGAACTTAACCTTTAACATGCTTGTTGACACTTACAGGCTACAGCTCAATTTCTGTCACTGTCACCTTGCCTGCAGATGCCTTATTCAGTGCCTGCCCCATTGCTTTGGATGATCAGAACTGAGTTTATTCCACTTGCTGGAGTCCAGCAACATGCTTAAGCCCTGTTTCTCATTTTTAATCCCATGGAATTTTACTGGAAATACTTTCTTTTGGCTTTCAGTGTTGTGCTTTTCTCTTCTTGTATTTTTAAGCCTCTGTCATGTGTTTTTTTTTCACTGTCCTCACTTCTAAGTACTACTTTACTGACCTGTTGAACCAGGGTTGAATTTTTGGAAGCAATTCCTGTACTCCATGATTGAGATTTTCAGTAACAAAAAAGTTAAAAAGAAACACTTAATATTAAAAAGGGGGGAGAGAGTCTATTGAAATGCCATGTGAGTTTATTTCAGAGTGATGGTAGATTTGGACCTTTTCTATCCTGACTCTTTTCTGAGGCTGCAGAATATTTGAATGTTGGTGTACTGTGTGCAAGCATCTCAGCTGTTCTGCTTAGCAATCTCTGGTTGAAAGTAAAACAAGGATTAAAACTTAGCAGAAGTGAAGAAACTGAAGTGTGAAGCCTCTTGTCTGGACTTTGTGGCACATCTGTACATTTGGGAAGGATAGAATATTAGCTATTGCTGTTGATGTGTCTGCAGAAAATGGACTTAAATCTGCCTTGTGCTCCCAAACAAACTTCAGAATAAACCAAACCAGGTTGGAAGAGACCTTCAAGATCGTGTCCAACCCACCCAAACAGCTAACCCATGGCACCAAGCACCCCATCAAGTCTCCTGCTGAACACCTCCAATGATGGGGACTCCACCACCCCCCAGGCAGCCCATTCCAATGGGCAATCACTCTCTCTGTATAGAACTTCTTCCTAACATCCAGCCTGAACCTCCCCTGGCACAGCCTGAGACTGTGTCCTCTTGTTCTGGTACTGGCTGCCTGGGAGAAGAGACCAACCTCTGCCTGTCTACAACCTCCCTTCAGGTAGTTGTAGAGAGCAATAAGGTCACCCCTGAGTCTCCTCCTCTCCAGGCTAAGCAGCCCCAGCTCCCTCAGCCTCTCCTCACAGGGCTGTGTTCCAAACCCCTCACCAACTTTGTTGCCCTTCTCTGGACTCATTCCAGCAAGTCAACCTCCTTCCTAAACTGAGGGGCCCAGAACTGGACACAGGACTCGAGGTGTGGCCTAACCAGTGCAGTATACAGGGGCAGAATGACCTCCCTGATCCTGTAAATGTAACTGCCAAGACTCTTGCCTCAAAGTATGAGTAAAAGGGACTGAATTCCCTGTGTCTTGTAAAAGCTCCATGTTCCTATGGAACCTTTAATAGTGGTAGCTGTTGGATAGATGATCTTGTGGTCCAGTTTTCTGTAGGTATGGTATTACAGATGTGCCACCAGAAACAACTCTTCAGTGACCTGTGTCCCTGTTGAGGGATTCTGACAATTTGGATACAGTTGCATAAGCTCTTTGATGTTAAAAAAAAAACCCTTGAACTCAAGTGGAATTTTGGAGTTCAGTGCTGCTTTAATGGGTGGGAAATTTGGTGACCACATGGCTGCAGGATGTAACTCATAGTGTATGTAGTATTTCTTACTATCATAGTATCAGTCAGGGTTGGAAGGGACCACAAGGATCATCTAGTTCCAACCCCCCTGCCATGGGCAGGGACAACTTGCACTAGATCAGCCTGGCCAGAGCCTCAGCCAGCCTGGAGATAAGGCTGGCCAGAGCCTTGTCCAGCCTGGATTCTTCTGACTTGATTAATATGTTCCACTTCTAGGCTTGGTGTTTTCAAAGCAATGGCCTTCTTGTCTCTCCTGCCTTGCAGCCTGCTTAGTTCAGTTCTCCCCCTGCCCCCACAATGCATCTAGAAGAATGATTTTGCTCTGGATGGTGCCAGCATGTAGCTGGAAGGGCTGTGTGTGTTCAGTGCAAGTTAGTGGGTGTTATGAGTGAAAATACAGGCTGGAGGTTAGGAGGAAGTTCTACACAGAGGGAGAGTGATTACCCATTGGAATGGGCTGCCTGGGGAGGTGGTGGAGTCACCATCACTGGAGGTGTTCAGGAGGAGACTTGACAGGGTACTTGGTTGCATGGTTTAGTTGGTTGGGTGGTGTTGGATGATAGGCTGGACAAGATGATCTTGAAGGTCTCTTCCAACCTGGTCTGGTCCATTCTATTCACATATATTGAGAAATAATATTAACAGTGACAAAGAATGAGTCCTTGATCTTTGCTTCAGACTGAAGCACACTCTGGCTTTTGGAAAGGGTCAGATTGATATCTTTTAATTGGCATTTTAAGAGTCTACAGCTAAAGATGGGTTGCTTTGGGAGAATTACCTGAAGCCATCATCTGGCACATGGAACTTCATGGAGGAGACTTGACAGGGTGCTTGGTTGCATGGGTTAGTTGATTAGGTGGTGTTGGATGATAGGTTGGGCATGATAATCTTGGTCTCTTCCAACCTGGCTTATTCTATTCTATCCTATTCATCCTTGTTACTCAGGCTCTTCACTTTGTGTAACTACTGATATGCTGTCTTTACAGTCTTCAAGATCCAGAGGAGGCACGGGACCAGTTTCATCTGGCCAGACTGAACTGCAAGAACTTTGCTTTTGTGCACGTGGCTTTTGCACAGTTTGAGCTGTCACAAGGTGTGTAAAACCAAAAATGCCAATCAGACAATCAAAAAACCCCACCAAACAAACCTCAGCTTGTTTGGTGTTGCTGTTCTGTGGTGTTCTAGGTTTTGTTGTTTTGAACTTCTGTTACATAATTTGCAAAGAGATTCTTCTAATAGCCATCAGTGTTATTGGTTTTTTGTAGTTGAAATGTAATGAGATGTGGATATTGAGGCACTTGAACATGTCCAGAGAAGGGCAATGAGGCTGGGGAGCAGTCTGGAGCACAGCCCTGTGAGGAGAGGCTGAGGGAGCTGGGGTTGCTTAGCCTGGAGAAGAGGAGGCTCAGAGGAGACCTTCTTGCTCTCTACAACTACCTGAAGGGAGGCTGTAGCCAGGTAGGGGTTGGTCTCTTCTCCCAGGCACCCAGCACCAGAACAAGAGGACACAGTCTCAAGCTGTGCCAGGGGAGGTTTAGGCTGGAGGTGAGGAGAAAGTTATTCACAGAAATAGTTGTTTGCCATTGGGATGTGCTGCCCAGGGAGGTGGTAGAGTCCCCATCCCTGGAGGTGTTCAAGAGGGGATTGGACGTGGCACTTGGTGCCATGGTTTAGTTGATTAGATGGTGTTGGGTGATAGGTTGGACCTGGTGATTTCTGAGGTCTTTTCCAACCTTATTGATTCTGAAGCTTTTTTCAATCCAAATGTGTTCACAGTTCTTAAGAGGCTTTTCCTTTTCAGAAATAACTCTCAACCAAGATGAAAACTGGCAGTGCTTTTCTGTTGTCTCTTTTAAGCTTAGATCTTTCAGTGGGAGGCATGAGTAAGGCTCTTTCTGTGTTGAAAAAATATTGCTCAAATTTGGATGGTAATTTCTCTGTAGATAATTCCAGCTTGCAGAAGAAATTCTGACTTCTTCCAAACAGCAGCCAGAGATACATCTAATTTTATCATAAATGTGCAGTTTGGTGCCATTAGACTTTTCTTTTCCTTTTACTCAGGTTCTTAAGTAGGTAGCAATTGGATTTTAATGATTCTTCTGTTTCCTCTTGAATAGTCATGTTGAAACAATGGTGATAGTTCATCACAGGATGTCAGGGGTTGGAAGGGACCCAAAGACATCATCAAGACTGTGACTGTTTGAGGCTGTGCCTTTAAGAACACAGCATCTCACCCCCCTCCTGGGGAAGAACTTGCTCCTAGCATCAAATCTGAATCTACCCATTTCTAGTTTTGTTCAATTTCCCCTAGTCCTATCACTCCCTGACTAAAAAGTCCCTCCCCAGCTTTCTTCTAGGCCTTCTTAAGATACTGGAAGGCCACAATTAGGTCTCCTGGGAGCCTTTTCTTCTCCAGATTGAGTAGTCCCAACTCTGTCTCCATACCAGAGCAGCTCCAGCCGTCTGCTCATCCTCATGGCTCTTCTCTGGACACATTCCAGCACCTCCAGATCCTTCTTGCAATGGGGGCTCTGGAACTGGACACACTATTCCAGGTGTGGGTCTCACCACCTGTTTATCTCCTACCTTTAACAGCTTGCTCCATCCACAAGGAAAACCATGTTCCATTAGAGCTCTCATCTTTGAATAGAAGCAGCCAGGGCAGATAAATTCATAACTCTGTGGTGGTTTCTTCTTCATGGTTTTCATCAGTACAATGCAAGCTGGTGTGTACTACTTAATATGAGAAAATCTCTTCAAAATTGTGGCCTTCCAGTATCTGAAGGGGGCTACAGGAAGGCTGGGGAGGGACTTCTCAGGATCTCAGGTAGTGATAGGACTAGGGGGAATGGAATGAAGCTGGAAGTGGGGAGGAAGTTCTTCCCCACAAGAATGGTGAAGCCCTGGAATGGGTTGTCCAGGGAGGTGGTTGAGGCCCCATCCCTGGAGGTGTTTAAGCCCAGGCTGGCTGAGGCTCTTCTACCTCCCTATGCTTCATACAGCTTTTAAACACAGCCTTCTCCATGGGTACTCCATCGTAGTAGGTAGTACCAGTATAAAAGCATAGCTGGAAAGGACAGTGACTATCTCTTGTCACTGTCATAGAGTAGAGTCTGAAAAGGCTTAGATTTCCCACAAAGGCTTCATGATTTGACAGCTTGATTTTGGAAGAGCTGGCTTATTTCACTGAAATTCAGGCATTCACACAAAGAAACAGGGACTGAGTGCACCCTCAGCAAGTTTGTTGATGACACCAAGCTGTGTGGTGCAGCAGATATGCTGGAGGGAAGGGAGGCCATCCAGAGGGACCTGGACAGGCTGGAGAGGTGGGCACAAGCCAACCTCAGGAGGTTCAACAAGACCAAGGGCAGGGTCCTGCATCTGGGTGGAGGCAATCCCAGGCACAAATGCAGGCTGGGCAGGGACTGGCTGGAAAGAAGCCCTGAGGAGAGAGACTTGGGGTGCTGGGGGAGGAGAAGCTCAACAGGAGCTCTCAGTGTGCACTTGCAGCCCAGAAAGCCAATCAGATCCTGGGCTGCATCAGGAGAAGTGTGGCCAGCAGGGCAAGGGAGGTGATTCTCCCCCTCTGCTCAGCTCTGGGGAGACCCCACCTGGAGTACTGCCTCCAGTTCTGGAGCCCCTATGACAAGAGGGATGTGGAGGTGCTGGAAGGTGTCCAGAGAAGGGCCAGGAGGATGATCAGAGGGCTGGAGCACCTCTCCTATGAGGACAGAGTGAAGGAGTTGGGGCTGTTCAGTCTGGAGAAGAGAAGGCTCTGAGGTGACCTCATTGTGGCCTTCCAGTATCTGAAGGGGGCTACAGGAAGGCTGGGGAGGGACTTCTCAGGATCTCAGGGAGTGATAGGACTAGGGGGAATGGAATGAAGCTGCAGGTGGGGAGGAAGTTCTTCCCCATGAGAGTGGTGAAGCCCTGGAATGGGTTGTCCAGGGAGGTGGTCGAGGCCCCATCCCTGGAGGTGTTTAAGCCCAGGCTGGCTGAGGCTCTGGCCAGGCTGATGTAGTGTGGGGTGTCCCTGGCCATGGCAGGGGGGTTGGAACTGGATGATCCTTGTGGTCCTTTCCAACCCTGACTAATACTATGAAAATGTAACCACAAGTAATGCAAGGTGATTAAACTGTCTGTTCTACACTCTGGACTCTGAATACATCTCACTAGACATTCTTCTTTGCATTTACTTTGATTTCTTATAGATAAAACCACTACCAGTGGAAAATACTTTCAGCCAAGTACTTTTTTGGACTGTGTTTTAGGATGCAGTTTAAATGTGCAAAGCATGTCTGATGAAGCAGAGCCACTGTATTACAATCAGTCAGCAAATAATCATTTTGTTTTCCAGGGCTTTTTTTCCTAATAAATTGATTTGTAATGGAGGATAGAGTGAAAATCCACCCCCCTGAGAAATACATGCATGTAAAATAAATGGTGGATGCTGGATATTCACAGGACAGGAATAAGCAATCTGCATATTTGTGACTTGAAATTCCAGTTTCTCTGTTTCAGTGACATATCTGACTGGTCTTGTTTTAATATCACAGTATCACTAAGGCTGGAAGAGACCTCAAAGATTGAGTCCAACCTGTCACCACAGACCTCATGACTAAACCATGGCACCAAGTGCCACATCCAGTCCCCTCTTGAATGCCTCCAGGGATGGTGACTCCACCACCTCCCTGGGCAGCACATTCCAATGACGAATGACTCTGTGAAGAACTTTCTCCTCACCTCCAGCGTAAACTTCCCCTGGCACAGCTTGAGACTGTGTCCCTTGTTCTGGTGCTGGGTGCCTGGGAGAAGAGACCAACCCCTTCCTGGCCACAACCACCTTTCAGATAGTTGTAGAGGGCAATGAGGTCACCCCTGAGCCTCCTCTTCTCCAGGCTAAACAATCCCACCTCCCTCAACCTCTCCTCACAGGGCTGTGCTCAAGGCCTCTCCCCAGCCTTGTTGCCCTTCTCTGGACACCTTCAAGTGTCTCAATGTCCTTCTTAAAGTGAGGGGCCCAGAACTGGACACAGGACTCAAGGTGTGGCCTAACCAATGCAGAGTACAGGGGCACAACGACTTCCCTGCTCCTGCTGACCACACTATTCCTAATGCAGGCCAGGATGCCAGTGGCCTTCTTGGCCACCTGGGCACACTGCAGGCTCATATTCAGGCAGCTGTCAATCAGTACCCTCAGGTCCCTCTCTGTTTGGGAGCTCTCAGCCACTCTGACCCCAGCCTGTAGCTCTGCATGGGGTTGCCGTGGCCCAAGTGCAGCACCTGGCAAATGTACTTGTGGTGCTGAACTTTTAAACAACAGCAGGAAGTCACTAATAATTCTAGTGAGCACTGCATGCTGGTTTAAAAAAGATTATAAAACAGTAGTAGTGCAATAAGAAAGATATTGTCCAATGGATGGAGTAAGCAAATCCTGTTGTGTAATTTGAAGTGTAGAAATGTTACCACTGGTTACCAATCACTTGTGAGTTTAATTACCCTGCAGCTATGGGATGTGTTCATGCAATAGTATCTCTTTGACAGCAAATAGTCAACCTAAAATCACATCCTAATCCCAAAGGAATAAGCTTGTTTATCTCCTGTGTGCTATCTGATTTGTATCTGTTCTCCTTGAGATGGTCTATTTGACATTGGGCAATGTTGTCCCTGCCTGGGTGCCTCAGAGAGCGTTGATGTAACGTGAGTATTGGCACTTTGAATGCTGCTCCTCTTTCACTTGAGTGCCCACCTGAGGCCAGAGGGAATGGAGGAGGCCAATGCCTTTCTACCTCCTATCCCAATGGTTTCAGCAGTGCTGGCAGTTTCTTCTGGATTCATCTTGACTTCCCTTTCCACTGAGAAGAAAATTAATTCTACATTCCTTTCCCTATATTGAGCAAAATAATGAGCTGAATCTTATGGCAGCCCTACAATTAGGGCTGGGAAACTGATACTGATTTCCTTTATAAATAGTCACAACCTGAAAACAGGAGGACACAAAGGTGCCATTCTGTTCTGATTTGATTTAAATGCTGAATACCACTTCTTTGAAATAGGCCAGGTGAGGAGCTGTGTGTTTCAGTGTGGCTTGGGTGGTGTGCTTTGAAGCAAGATTTACTGCCTGGTGCTCGGAACTCATGACCATAAATCTCTGCTTTTGGCTATGGAATGTGCCTGGGTGTACCATTCAAGCTTTTTGTGTGTGATGAAGTGGACTCTTTTGAAACTCACAGATACTTCTGGCTTTACTTCTGTGCCTTGGTTCTTCATCTCTTAAGTGCAGGGGAACAAAGTCCTTAGCTGTTAAGGGAATGGAGAGGCTTATTTTTCCCATAGGTGTTTTGGTCTCATGTCACTCAATGAGGTATATAATAGAATTGTTGGGGTTGGAAGGGACCTCAAGGATCAGCCAGTTTCAACTCCCCTGCCATGGGCAGGGGCACCTCACACTACATCATCCACAGTCACATCCAGCCTGGCCTTCAAAACCTCCAGGGATGAGGCTTCCACCACCTCCCTGGGCAACCTGTGCCAGTGTCTCACCACCCTCATGGGGAAGAACTTCTTCCTCACATGCAATCTGAATCTACCCATTTCTAGTTTTGTTCCATTCCCCCCAGTCCTATCACTCCCTGTACCTTAAAAAGTCCCTCCCCAGCCTTCTTGCAGCCCCCTTCAGATACTGGAAGGCCACAATTAGGTCTCCTCAGAGCTTTCTCTTCTCCAGACTGAACAGCCCCAACTCCCTCAGTCTGTCCTCATAGCAGAGCAGCTCCAGCCCTCTGCTCATCCTTGTGGCCCTTCTCTGGACACCTTCCAGCACCTCCTGATCCTGTAAGAGGGCTCCAGAACTGGACACAGTACTCCAGGTGGGGTCTCACCAGAGTGGAGTAGAGGGGGAGAAACCCCTCCTTTGACCTGCTGGCTATGCTTCTCTTACTCTCATTTTGAGTAGCAGGTGTTGTTCAAGTAATGTGTGGTTAATATGTGTTAAACAAAGAATGCTGCTTTAAGCATTCTGAAAGAAATAGAGATCTATCTACTTGCTAAAGATTTGGAAGAAAGTATTTGTTTGTGGTTAAACCCCAAGTCGTAACAAATGGTGCAAAATTGGTTTGAAATGAAATATCCTCCCTTTTGTTTTTGTTTGTCTTGCTTCAGTTTCCAACATAAGCCATTTCATGGTCTTAATACAGGCTGCTTAAGTATAAGTTCCTAATATATGCACCCCACTCTTTTCCCCCCACCCTTAGTCTGGACTTGAGGTGACAGTGCCACCTCACTTCAGTTACCCCTGGAGATTTGAGTGCTAGTGCATATCAAACAGCATATTGCATAAGAAATGAGTATCTATATGTATGTGGTACTTGTAAGAACAAAGTGCTCTACATTTTGCTGCTTTGAAATGAGGACAAAGGGCACTTGAGATGTCAAGGTGGTTAACAGCTCTAACAGTGCATTGTTTTGCCCTGATGCTCTCTGAACCAAAGGAAATATGCTGGCTGCAGTACACTTCTTTCTTTGACTCTGAAGATTATTAGTTTTTATAATAGCCCTTTCATTTCAACTGTAGGACTGTTTCATTGAAGTAGTGATGTTTGATTTAACAGCTGCTTTTACCTTTGATTTCTATTAAGTGCATTTAAAGGTACTTTATAATGCATACATAATGAAGTTTGTATCTGGTCAGATGGAAGTGGAAGTCCACGAAGGTTGTCTTTCCTTCCTGAAACTACCAAATAAAGCCCCACCCTGGATTCTAGTTTGTGGTTTTGCCCTACAGTTGCTGTAGAAGAACTGAAGAAACACTGAGAATGCATTTCTGAGTTCAGAAAGCATATTTTGTGACTTGGTGTTCAACCTCTTGTGAAGAACTGACTTGCCTGATTCATTTGGCACACATTCCAGGCACTGTGTGAAGTGAGGGGGAAAGGACACAGTCTCAAGCCTGCACCAGGGGAGGTTTAGGCTGGATGTTAGGAAGAAGTTTTTCATAGAAAGAGATTGGCCATTGGGATGTGCTGCCCAGGGAGGTGGTGGAGTCACCATCACTGGAGGTGTTTAGGAAGAACCTGGATGAGGCACTTGGTGCCATGGTTTAGTTGATTAGGTGGTGTTGGGTGATAGGTTGGACTCGATCTCAAAGGTCTTTTCCAACCTGGCTAATTCTATTCTAAGTGCCTCATGAGCAGTAGCTTCATCTTCAGAGAATGTTGCAAAGTGGACAAAAGACAGAATGAATGCAATCACATGTTAAGACACCCAAAAAAGACCATGTTGCCCTGGTATAATTGTTTATTTCCTTGATTTCTTAAGTCTCTTTTCCTTGTTGTTTAGGAAATGCAAAGAAGTGTAAGCAGCTCCTTCAGAAAGCTGTGGAGTGCTCTGCTGTTCCCCTGGAAATGTTGAAAACTGCCCTCCAAAACTTTCATTTGCAAAAAAAGCAGTTGCTTTCAGATGAAGAGAAAGAGAACTTAGCAGGTAATTGCAATTCCTTACAACTTTGGCTGAGCTGACTCAGGTTGTAATCCTAGATTTAAAACCCAAAACCATCTTCCTAATGTTTGTCTCTTGCAAACACAAACTCCATTTGCTATTGTCTAAACCAGTCATCTTTTCAAGTGTCACTTTTAGGGAAGAGTTTTCCCCTTTTGAAACAAAGACCATATGCAGTATCATAGTATCAGTCAGGGTTGGAAGGGACCACAAGGATCAGCTAGTTCCAACCCCCCTGCCATGGGCAGGGACACCCCACACTACATCAGCCTGGACAGAGCCTCGTCCAGCCTGGGCTTAAACACCTCCAGGGACGGGGCCTCAACCACCTCCCTGGACAACCCATTCCAGGGCTTCACCACTCTCATGGGGAAGAACTTCCTCCTCCCCTCCAGCCTGAATCTCCCCACCTCCAGCTTCATTCCATTCCCCCTAGTCCTATCACTACTATAGTAGTATCTGAATAATTCTAACTCATTTACCTACAGTGCCAAGTACCCAAGAGTCTGGACTTCAGAGCACTATTGGAAGTCACAGAAGCATCAAGAATGATTCTGGTGAAAATTCCTCTATTCTTAGCAGACATCTGCTTGGGTAATGGCTGTATTTCTTCTTTAATTGTCTAAAAACACCTTTACCATCCAGCCAAAACACAAAATACAGTGTTGTGTTTTGTCTTTCTGGCCTGCAGGGAGGAGAAGTCACAGGAACTTGATGCTGTGGTGAATAACCACAATCCATTGAGACCACTAAACAAAACTAGCCAGGTAGAACATGCATCATTTTGCTTCAGAACTGTAAACTCTTCCTTCTGCTTTGCACATCTGATAACTTTCAATTTGCCCTTAGGCCTGCCCCTTTGGGAGGATTCCTGTTCAACTAGTAAGTGATGATGATGAGGAGGAGGAGGATGTGAAACCAACGGATTTCCCACTTACAGCTAGTGTTATGAAGAGGTATGGTTATTTGGATAGGGGAACTGTCAGGTGTTAAAATTTATGGGCAAATAGTCACCATAGTTACAAAAGGTAAACCAGCTTCATATCTCAGGCTTATTGTGAGAGAGCATGCAGAGAGTGGTGGTGAATGGTGTCACATCCAGCTGGCAGCCAGTCACCAGTGGCGTCCCCCAGGGATTAGTGCTGGGCCCCATCCTCTTCAACATCTTCATTGATGATCTGGATGAGGGGATTGAGTCAGTCATCAGCAAGTTTGCAGATGACACAAAGTTAGGAGCAGATGTTAGTCAGAGGATAGAAAGGCTCTGCAGAGGGACCTTGACCAACTGGACAGATGGGCAGAGTCCAACAGGATGGCATTCAACAAGTCCAAGTGCCAGGGGCTGCACTTTGGCCACAGCAACCCCATGCAGAGCTACAGGCTGGGGTTAGAGTGGCTGGAGAGCTGCCAAACAGAGAGGGACCTGGGGGTGCTGATTGACAGCCACCTGAATATGAGCCAGCAGTGTGCCCAGGTGGCCAAGAAGGCCAGTGGCATCCTGGCCTGCATTAGGAATAGTGTGGCCAGCAGGAGCAGGGAAGTCGTTGTGCCCTGTACTCTGCATTGGTTAGGCCACACCTTGAGTCCTGTGTCCAGTTCTGGGCCCCTCAGTTTAGGAAGGACATTGAGACACTTGAAGGTGTCCAGAGAAGGGCAACAAGGCTGGGGAGAGGCCTTGAGCACAGCCCTGTGAGGAGAGGCTGAGGGAGCTGGGGTTGTTTAGCCTGGAGAAGAGGAGGCTCAGGGGTGACCTCGTTGTCCTCTACAACTACCTGAAAGGTGGTTGTAGCCAGGAAGGGGTTGGTCTCTTCTCCCAGGCACCCAGCACCAGAACAAGAGGACACAGTCTGAAGCTGTGCCAGGGGAGGTTTAGGCTCGAGGTGAGGAGAGAGTTCTTCACCGAGCGAGTCATTCGTCATTGGAATGTGCTGCCCAGGGAGGTGGTGGAGTCCCCATCCCTGGAGGTGTTCAAGAGGAGATTGGACGTGGCACTTGGTGCCATGGTCTAGTCATGGGGTCTGTGTTGATAGGTTGGACTTGATGATCCTCGAGGTCTCTTCCAACCTTAGTTATACTGTGATCAATCTCTTCTTCTGGCTAATCAGTCAACCCAAAGGAAATGGAGAGTAAAGCTCCCAGAAATGTATTCAAAGAAACTTTATCTATTTGTATTCCAGTTTCTAACATTAGACAAAAGACAGTCTTGTAACTTCAAACAGATTTTTATAGCCTCATTTTTAACATCATCAGTATGGTAGTGATTATGTAAAGGAAGTGATGACAGAATCACAGAATGTTGGGGGCTGGAAGGGATCTCGAAAGCTCATCCAGTCCAACCCCCCTGCCAGAGCAGGATCACCTAGAGCAGACCACACAGCAGTGCATCCAGGTGGGGTTTGAATATCTCCAGAGAGGGAGACTCCACAATCCCCCTGGGCAGTCTGTTCCTATCTTCTGTCACCCTTGCAGGGAAAAAAAATCTTCATTATGTTTCCATGGGGCTTCCTATACCTCAACTTCCACCACTGCCCCTTGTGCTGGCATTGGGCATCACCCAGCAGAGCCTGGCTTCAGCTTCTTGGCACTCACCCTGCACATATTTATGAACATGAATGAGGTCACCACTATAGTCTTCTCTTTTCCAGGCTAAAAAGCCCCAGCTCCCTCAGTCTCTCTTCATAAGGGAGATGTTTCATTCCCCTAAGCATTTTTGTGTCTCTGGACTCTTTCAAGCAGTTCCCTCAGGTCTTTCTTGAAGTGAGAGGCCCAGAACTGGATACAATATTCCAGATGTGGCCTCACTAGGGCAGAGTAGAGAAGCATTACACTCATTTTATTAGGAATGACTCTAGCAGTGGAAGAATCTGTCAAGTAAAACAGCACTTTGCTACATGTAACCTAACTGTAGCAGAGCTAGAAATTAAACAGAGGAGAAAGCATAGCAGACTTGGGGGGGAAAAGCTAACTTCCCCCACACATACTTCTTACTGCTCTGATTAAATTCATACAGAAATGGGAATTTGGTAATTTAAAAATGAAATTAGTAAGCACAGGGTAAAAGCTTCATCCTTAGCTTCTTGACCTGCTTTTATGTATGGTTGAAACTCGTAGCCAAAAGTCTTCCAACTACCTTTTTTCATTGGGTTCACAAAAGGCGATCAGAGGATGTCAGGGATTGAAAGGGACCCAAAGAGATCAAGTCCAACCCCTGTGCCAGAGTAGGACCATACAATCTAGCTCAGGTCACACAGGGGCACATCCAGACAGGCCTTGAAAGTCTCCATCACTACATGATGTTGGCATGTGATGTAATTAATGCTCTTATTTTAACAGGCAAATATCCAGATCCAAAGGCACAGCCTTCACTGCACGTTTTCCACCCTCAGAACCAAAATCTTGTGGGGGTGAATCATATGACCTGCAAGACTTACAGGTAACTTAAATCTTTTTAACAGCCTATGAGGAGAGGCTGAGGGAGCTGGCGTTGCTTAGCCTGGAGAAGAGGAGGCTCAGGGGAGACCTCGTTGTTGTCTACAACTCCCTGAAGGGAGGTTGTAGCCAGGTGGCGGTTGGTCTCTTCTCTCAGGCAATCAGCACCAGAAGAAGAGGACACAGTCTCAAGCTGCACCAGGGGAAGTTTAGACTGGAGGTGAGGAGAAAGTTCTTCCCTGAAAGAGAGATTGGCCATTGGGATGTGCTGCCCAGGGAGGTGGTGGAGTCACCATCCCTGGAGGTGTTCAAGAAAGGACTGGATGTGGCACTGGAAGACATGTTTAGTTAGTCATGAGGTGTTGGCTGATAGGTTGGGCTTGATGATCACAGAATCACCAAGGTTGGAAGAGACCTCAAAGATCCAACCCATCACCACAGACCATCTCTGGGGTCTTTTCCAACCTTATTGATTCTGTGTTAAGAAACTTTGGCTGTCTGTCAGAAAGGAAACCCTTTCTTGTTTCAATGAAAGAATTAATTGTCACTTAGACATTACTTGTGGATGTTCACATTTGAATATTGTTATGCATACTCGGGCATTAAGAAAGAGCTTTCTCTGACCCATGCATCTCATGGGGAAAATGGAGTAGGTGTTAACCTTTCAAGTGATTCATGAAGCAGGAATAAACAGATTTCATCTCGACTGCACGAGCCCATTCAGTTTAGTCATGAGTTTTATGATGGGAAGTACTCTGTTCAATGAAGTCCATTTAACTGAGCTCATTAAGTGCTTCATGGAAGTGCCAGTTAGGACTTTTTGATAGAGATCAACTTCAAGCTGTACCTTGCATGTCCATGACTGACTGGAAAGCAGCCCTGAGGAGAGAGACTTGGGGGTGCTGGGGGAGGAGAAGCTCAACAGGAGCTCTCAGTGTGCACTTGCAGCCCAGAAAGCCAATCAGATCCTGGGCTGCATCAGGAGAAGTGTGGCCAGCAGGGCAAGGGAGGTGTTTCTCCCCTCTACTCAGCCCTGGGGAGACCCTACCTGGAGTACTGTGTCCAGTTCTAGAGCCCCTATGACAAGAGGGATGTGGAGGTGCTGGAAGGTGTCCAGAGAAGGGCCACGAGGATGAGCAGAGGGCTGGAGCACCTCTCCTGTGAGGACAGACTGAAGGAGTTGGGGCTGTTCAGTCTGCAGAAGAGAAGGCTCTGAGGTGACCTCATTGTGGCCTTCCAGTATCTGAAGGGGCCTACAGGAAGGCTGGGGAGGGACTGCTCAGGATCTCAGGTAGTGATAGGACTAGGGGGAATGGAATGAAGCTGGAGGTGGGGAGGAAGTTCTTCCCCATGAGAGTGGTGAAGCCCTGGAATGGGTTGTCCAGGGAGGTGGCTGAGGCCCTGTCCCTGGAGGTGTTTAAGCCCAGGCTGGCTGAGGCTCTGGCCAGGCTGATGTAGTGTGGGGTGTCCCTGCCCATGGCAGGGGGGTTGGATCTAGATGCTCCTTGTGGTCCCTTCCAACCCTGACTGATCCTATGGTGTCATGTATCTTCAACCCCCAAAAGTAAATTCAACGCTATAAAGCATTTGGGTATTTGCTGTAGTAACTGTGGGATGGAAACTCAGTGATGGATTTAATAACAGTATCAGTAGAATAGAACAGAGTAGAATTAACCAGGTTGGAAAAGACCTTTGAGATCATCAAGTCCAACCTATCACCCAACACCTCCAGTGATGGTGACTCCACCACCTCCCTGGGCAGCACATCCCAATGGCCAATCTCTCTCTGGGAAGAATTTCTTCCTGCCATCCAGCCTGGACCTTCCCTGGCACAGCTTGAGACTGTGTCCACTTGTTCTGGTGCTGGTTGCCTGGGAGAAGAGACCAACCCCCACCTGGCTACAACCTCCTTTCAGGGAGTTATAGAGAGCAAGAAGGTCTCCCCTGAGCCTCCTCTTCTCCAGGCTAAGCAACCCCAGCTCCCTCAGCCTCTCCTCACAGGGCTGTGCTCCAGACCCCTCCCCAACTTCATTGCCCTTAAGTGGTACTTGTCCTGGTACCCTGCACTGTTTTCTGAAGCACATTCACTTTGTGATGCAGCAGTCCTTAATTATCATAAGGAAATGTCTTTTGGCCACTGTACTTGAGATCTTTGCAATTGTTTTAAGAGGCTTTTTCTTCAGTCCTTAAGAGAAAAAAAAACTCTTTACATTTGCAGATACCAGATGAGAACAGCTCAGAAACAGCTACCAATTCAACTTTAACTCTCAAAAGCAAAATGGATACAAGTCTTGTGATGAAAAGAGAAGGTAAGTGTTCATATGTAATGTTTCAGTCATTTGAAATAGAACAAGCATTGAAAGTTTACTGCTCTGTTTTGTTTTAATTAAATGGTAAATAGGTTATTCTTCAAAAAAAATGGGAAAAGTTGATCTGTTTGCACCTGAGAAGCATTTAGACCTCTCTGCATCAAGAGAACAGCAGGTTGAGGGAGGTGATTCTCCCCCTCTGCTCCACTCTGGCGAGACCACACCTGGAGCACTGCATCTAGTTCTGGAGCCTTTATTACAGAAAGGACCTGGAGGTGCTGGAAGGTGTCCAGAGAAGGACCACGAGGATGAGCAGAGGGCTGGAGCTGCTCTGCTATGAGGACAGACTGAGGGAGTTGGGGTTGCTCAGTGTAGAGGAGAGAAGGCTCTGAGGAGACCTTCTTGTGGCCTTGCAATGTCTGCGGGGGTCTTCAAGAAAGCTGGGGAGGGTCTTTTGAGGGTGTCAGGGAGTGATAGGACTGGGGGGGATGGAGCAAACCTAGAAATGGGTAGATTCAGATTGGATGTCAGGAAGAAGTTGTTCCCCATGAGGGTGGTGAGAGCCTGGCACAGGTTGCCCTGGGAGGTGGTGGAAGCCTCCTGCCTGGAGGTTTTTGCAGCCAGGCTGGATGTGGCTGTGAGCAACCTGCTGTAGTGTGAGGTGTCCCTGCCTATGGCAGGGGGGTTGGAACTAGATATTCCTTGAGGTCCCTTCCAACCATAACAATTCTGTGTTTCTGTGTGTGTATTGAGATGCTATTAGTACTGAATGAATCCTGATGATTGCATTAATGCCTTTTAATGCCTGGTTCCCCTAAAACAACTCAGTTCATTTATTCTGATACGGAAAATGATGTAAATTCCTGTTACCTGTGGGATGAAACTGCTTGAAGTGCCAAATCCTGAATCTTTCTAATCATCAGCTTTGTTTTTCTTTGCAGAAAATAAAGTCCTCCCTCAGGAGCCAAAGGTACCAGAGCCAAGGAGTCTGGAAAATCAACAGCAACAATTGAGTTCTAGTGAAAGCTGTAGGAAGCAGTTGGAACAGATGAAACTCAACTGTGTCAGTGCCAGGAAAAAATGGCCAGGTCAAGAAGTGCCACAGAAGAGCTGCTATCGAGAGGTAAAGCAGCAGGGACATGCACTGCTTTTCCAGCTGCTGCAACCCTTCCATGTGGGGAAAAAAACATTACTATGTTCTTAATTGTGGCTCCCTGTCTGAAATAGGTGTGCTTTGTCCTCTGTAGATAAAACAGTCAAGCCTTGAACAAGCTGGTCATCCTGTTTCCAAGGAATTATCACCACCAGATCCTGTTTCTAGGACAAGTGATCCACCATATGTCGCTGGAACACCAAGCACCACAAATGATGACTATATGGACTGGTAAGCCATTCCCTTGTCTGCACACTGGTGCTAGTCAATCCCTGGAAAGACTTGAGCAGTCTTTAACAGGGTCCCTTAAGTATAGAATAGAATTAACCAGGTTGGAAAAAACCTTCAAGATCATAAAGTCCAACCTATCACCCCACACCATCTAATCAACTAAACCATGGCACCAAGTGCCTCATCCAGTCTCTTCTTAAACACTTCCAATGATGATGACTCCACCACCTCCCTGGGCAGCACATTCCAATGGCCAGTCTTTTTCTGGGAAGAATTTCTTCCTAACATCCAGCCTGAACCTCCCCTGGCACAGCTTCAGACTGTGTCCTCTTGTTCTGGTGCTGCTTGCCTGGGAGAAGAGACCAACCCCCACCTGGCTATAACCTTCCTTCAGGGAGTTGTAGACAGCAATAAGGTCTTTTCCTGAGCCTCCTCTTCTCCAGGCTAAGCAACCTCAGCTCCCTCAGCCTCTCTTCACAGGGCTGTGCTCCAGACCCCTCCCCAGCTTTGTTACCCTTTTCTGGACACCTTGCAGCATCTCAACATCTTTCCTAAACTGAGGAGCCCAGAACTGGACACAGGACTCAAGGTGTGGCCTAACCAGTGCTGAGCAGAGGGCACAATGACCTCCCTGCTCCTGCTGGCCACACTGTTCCTGATGCAGGCCAGGATGCCATTGGCCTTCTTGTGTTCCTGGTCAGATACCAAACAAGACTTCTGGGTATTCCAACACTTACTGTCAGCTGCCTGACTTTAAGATTTAGATTGCATTTAGGGAACTCCTCAGCTTCAGTCAACTTTTCAGCATTTGTAAGTACACTCTCAAACCAAGAGTAAATTACAGCATTTGCCTCCTTTCTCTGATTCCTGCTATACACTGCTTCCTTTGGATACCTTGTGTTTTGTGGCTGACAGGATAGCTCAGTTTAGTTCTTAGTCTGGTTCCCATGGTGCATATGTGGGCTTTCATTAAAAGTACAAGGTCCTGCATTTGGGTTGGAGCAATCCCAACCATTGACACAGGCTGGGCAGGGACTGGTTAAGAGCAGCCCTGAAGAAAAGGACCTGGGGATGCTGGGGGATGAGAAGCTCAACATGAGCCACCAGTGTGCACTTGCAGCCCAGAGAGCCAAGCAGAGCCTGGGCTGCAGCAAGAGAGTGTGGCCAGCAGGTTGAGAGAGGTGATGTTCTCCCTCTACTCTGCTCTGGTGGGACCCCCCCTGGAGTACTGTGTCCAGCTCTGGAGTGTAGTTGAAGTGATCTTAATTAGTGAATTTAGCAGAGGCTTGAGCTTTTGCTATGCAATAAAGCTTAACTTTCAGGAAGCACTGAAGATTTCAACTTTGTTGCTAGAACAGTCTTAAAAATAATACAGCTAACTGCTGACACTGTTCACACTCTTTTTTTTCCTTCACAGTTTCAGAACCCCAGTTGTAAAGAACAAATTCCTACCAGGTCAGATGTCTGCTTCCTACAGCCAGCTCCCCTATTTCCTACCACATACTCCAGCAACTGGATTTCAAAATCCAACTGGTTTGCAGGTAATGATCTTAAGCTGTATTCTGCCATTTTTAAGTGCATGTATTTTTCACTGGAGACTACTTCAGTTTAAATATCTGCATGTGTGTGTGTATTTTTAATCTAGAGTTGCTCTTTGTCCTTCTGCGTGAGTAATGAGACTAAGCCATAAGGATCCTTTCCCAAAAAAATCATAGTATCAGTCAGGGTTGAAGGGACCACAAGGATCATCTAGTTCCAACCCCCTGCCATGGACAGGGACACCCCACACTAGAGCAGCCTACCCAGAGCCTCATCCAGCCTGGGCTTAAACACCTCCAGGGACAGGGCCTCAACCACCTCCCTGGACAGCCCACTCCCAGGCTTCACCACTCTCATGGGGAAGAACTTCCTCCTCACCTCCAGCCTGAATCTCCCCACCTCCAGCTTCCTTCCATTCCCCCTAGTCCTAGCACTCCCTGAGATCCTGAGCAGTCCCTCCCCAGCCTTCCTGTAGCCCCCTTCAGATCCTGGAAGGCCACAATGAGGTCACCTGGGAGCCTTCTCTTCTCCAGACTGAACAGCCCCAACTCCTTCAGTCTGTCCTCACAGCAGAGGCACTCCAGCCCTCTGCTCATCCTCGTGGCCCTTCTCTGGACACCTCCACATCCTTCCTGCAATAGAGACTCCAGAACTGGAGGCAGTACCCCAGGTGGGGTCTCACCAGAGCTGAGCGGAGGGGGAGAATCACCTCCCTTGCCCTGCTGGCCACACTTCTCCTGATGCAGCCCAGGATCTGATTGGCTTTCTGGGCTGCAAGTGCACACTGAGAGCTCCTGTTGAGCTTCTCCTCCCCCAGCACCCCCAAGTCTCTCTCCTCAGGGCTGCTTTCCAGCCAGTCCCTGCCCAGCCTGTATTTGTGCCTGAGATTGCCTCGACCCAGATTCAGGACCCTGCCCTTGCTTTTGTTGAACCTCATGAGGTTGGTTTGTGCCCACCTCTCCAGCCTGTCAAGGTCCCTTGGATGGTCTCCCTTCCCTCCAGCCTGTCTGCTGCAGCACACAGCTTGGTGTCATCAACAAACTTGCTGAGGGTGCACTCAGTCCCTGTTTCTTTGTGTGAATGCCTGAATTTCAGTGAAATAAGCCAGCTCTTCCAAAATCAAGCTGTCAAATCATGAAGCCTTTGTGGGAAATCTAAGCCTTTTCAGACTCTACTCTATGACAGTGACAAGAGATAGTCACTGTCCTTTCCAGCTATGCTTTTATACTGGTACTACCTACTATGATGGAGTACCCATGGAGAAGGCTGTGTTTAAAAGCTGTATGAAGCTAGGGAGGTAGAAGAGTGAAGAATTATTCCCTCTTTGTTGGATGGGTGGGATTCTCCCTCAGCTGCAGGTTTAAGCTTCATATCAGACGATTCTTATTCAAAACTTCTGGCTGTTCTACAGTTTAGAGCAGGCTGTAAAAGCTTCACAGCACTGAAGTCTGCTAGCTAGTAGTTAGGACTCAGTGGGTGAGATGAGTGCAGCTCTAAGCTAGTTGCATGCTGTGACTCAATGTGGTTTAGGTGATCTGGTTTTCAGGGCAATCCCAAGCATGGACATAGGCTGGGCAGGGGCTGGCTGGAGAGCAGCCCTGAAGAAAAGGACTTGGAGGTGCTGGAGGATGAGAAGCTCAACAGGAGCCAGCAGTGAGCACTTGCAGCCCAGAAAGCCAAGCAGAGCCTGGGCTGCAGCATGAGAAGCAGAGCCAGCAGGGCCAGGGAGGTGATTCTCCCTCAGTACTCCACTCTGGTGAGACCCCACCTGGAGCACTATGTCCAGTTCTGGAGCTCCTGTTCCAGGAAGGATCTGGAGGTGCTGGAATGTGTCCAGAGAGCCCTCTGATCACCTTCATGGCTCTCCTCCGGACCTGCTCCAACAGTTTGATGTTCTTGTGTTGGGGCAGCTGAACTGAATGCAGTATTCCAGGTAGAGGGTGAGAATCACCTCTCAATCAGCTGGCCACACTCCCTCTGGTGCAGCCCAGGATATGGCTTGGCCTCCTGGACTGCAGGCACAGATTGCTGACTGCTGTTGAGTTTTCATCAACTGAGTAGGGCACTACCAAGTTGTGCTGCATCTGTGCTAATAGTTACCTTCTTTTCTGTCTATACCCAGGTTCCAACTCCTATCCCTTCACATGAATGCCTTACTGTCAAAGGAAGAGTTTATACAATATTAAAGCAAATAGGTAGTGGAGGCTCAAGTAAGGTAAGAAGGTATTTTATCTTTTTCAGTGTTATTAATTAACACAGTGGCAGTTGTATTGTGAAGTTATGTGTTTAGGTCATCTAATGAATGCCCAACATTATATATATATATAGAGAGAGAGAGAGAGAGAGAGAGAATCCACCAGGCTGGAAAAGACCTCAGAGATCATAAAGTTCAACCTATTACGTAATACCCAATACCTCCTGACAACCAATCATGGCTCCAAGTGCCACATCTAATCCCCTCTTGAACCCCTCCAGGGACAGTGATTCCACCACCTCCCTGGGCAGCATATTCCAATGGTGAACGACTCTTGGTGAAGAACTTTCTCCTCACCTCCAGCCTAAACCTCCCCTGGCACAACTTGAGACTGTGTCCTCTTGTTCTGGTGCTGGTTGCCTGGGAGAAGAGACCAATTCCCTTCTGGCTAGAGCCCCCCTTCAGGTAGTTGTAGAGGGCAATGAGGTCTCCCGCGAGCCTTCTCTTCTCCAGGCTAAACAACCCCAGCTCCCTCAGCCTTTCCTCACAGGGCTGTGCTCAAGGCCCCTCACCAGCCTCATTGTCCTTCTCTGGACACCTTCAGGTCTCTCAATGTCCTTCATCATGTGGCCACACCTTGAGTACTGTGCCCATTTCTGGGCCCCTCAATTTAAGAAGGCCATTGAGACACTTGAACGTGTCCAGAGAAAGGCAACAAGGCTGGGGAGAGGTCTCAAGCACAAGCCCTACAAGGAGAGGCTGAGGGAGCTGGGATTGCTTAGCCTGGAGAAGAAGAGGCTCAGAAGAGACCTTATTGCTGTCTACAACTACCTGAAGGGAGGTTGTAGCCAGGTGCTCACGGGTGGCCAGCACCAGAACAAGAGGACACAGTCTCAAGATGTGCCAGGGGAAGTTTAGGCTGGAGGTGAGGAGAAAGTTCTTCACTGAGAGAGTTGTTTGCCTTTGGAATGTGCTGCCCAGGGAGGTGGTGGAGTCACCATTCCTGGAGGTGTTCAAGAGGGTTTGGATGTGGCACTTGGTGCCATGGTTTAGTAGTCATGAAGTGACAGGTTGGACTCAATGATCTCTGAGGTCTCTTCCAACCTTACTGATTCTATGGTGATTTGAAGGACTATAGTAAACCAGTACTAGGACTGACTGAAGTTCCTCACTGATACACTACTGCAGGTGTTTCAGGTCCTGAATGAAAAGAAGCAGCTGTATGCCATCAAATACGTGAACCTGGAGGAAGCTGATCCCCGGACTGTGGAGAGCTACAAGAATGAAATTGCTCATTTGAGTAAGCTGCAGCAGCACAGTGACAAGATCATTTGCCTTTATGCCTAGTGAGTCAACTCTGGTTGCACCAAGACCTCTGAGCTGGGTTAGGAACTGGCTGGATGGCTGAGCCCAGAGGGGGGTGGTGAATGGTGCCACATCCAGCTGGCAGCCAGGCACCAGTGGTGTGCCCCAGGGATCAGTGCTGGGCCCTGTGCTCTTTAACATCTTTATTGATGATCTGGATGAGGGCATTGTGCCCATCATCAGTAAATTTGCTGGGGGCAGGAGTTGATCTGCTGGAGGGTAGAGAGGCTCTGCAGAGGGACCTGGACAGGCTGGACAGATGGGCAGAGTCCAATGGCATGAGATTGAACAGATCCAAGTGCCAGGTTCTGCACATTGGCCACAACAACCCCATGCAGTGCTACAGGCTGGGGGCAGGGTAGCTGGAGAGCTCCCAAACAGAGAGGGACCTGGGGGTGCTGGTTGATGGTAGGCTGAACATGAGCCTGCAGTGTGCCCAGGCAGCCAGGAAGGCCAATGGCATCCTGGCCTGCATCAGGAAGAGTGTGGCCAGCAGGAGCAGGGAGGTCATTGTGCCCCTGTACACTGCACTGGTTAGGCCACACCTTGAGTCCTGTGTCCAGTTCTGGGCCCCTCAGTTTAGGAAGGAGGTTGACTTGCTGGGGCATGTCCAGAGAAGGGCAATGAAGTTGGTGAGGGGTTTGGAACACAGCCCTGTGAGGAGAGGCTGAGGGAGCTGGGGTTGCTTAGCCTGGAGAAGAGGAGACTCAGGGGCGACCTTCTTGCTCTCTACAACTACCTGAAGGGGGGTTGTAAACAGGCAGAGGTTGGTCTCTTCTCCCAGGCAACCAGCTCCAGAACAAGAAGACACAGTCTCAGGCTGTACCAGGGGAGGTTCAGGCTGGAGGTCAGGAGGAAGTTTTACACAGAGAGAGTGATTGCCCATTGGAATGGGCTGCCTGGGGAGGTGGTGGAGTCCCCATCACTGGAGGTGTTTAGGAGGAGACTTGTTGGGGTGCTTGGTGCCATGGGTTAGTTGATTAGGTGGTGTTGGATGATAGGTTGGACACGATGATCTTGAAGGTCTCTTCCAACCTGGTCTATTCTATTCTTCATGGAAAAACTGACCTTAAATTTTAACAAGTATTTATGTATTTCTTTGCAGTGAAATTACTGACCAGCATATCTACATGGTGATGGAGTGTGGAAATATTGACCTCAATAGCTGGCTCAAAAAGAAGAAAACCATTGATCCCTTGGAAAGGAAGAGCTATTGGAAAAACATGCTGGAAGCTGTTCACACAATCCACGAATATGGTGCTGTTCAATGAGTCTAGGTGTCTGTACAGGTGGTGGGGCAGAGGCAATATCAGGGTTTGCATTTTGGAAGTAGTATTTCTCTTAGTTGTAACCCTAGTCACCTTCAAAGGTGAGGGGGCTTGGATCATTCAGAGGGATCTCCAAGTACCTGTGGAGTGCCTCTGCTGTGAGGACAGACTGAAGGAGTTGGGGCTGTTCAGTCTGCAGAAGAGAAGGCTCCCAGGTGACCTCATTGTGGCCTTCCAGTATCTGAAGGGGGCTACAGGAAGGCTGGGGAGGGACTGCTCAGGATCTCAGGTAGTGATAGGACTAGGGGGAATGGAATGAAGCTGGAGGTGAGGAAGTTCTTCCCCATGAGAGTGGTGAAGCCCTGGAATGGGTTGTCCAGAGAGGTGTTTGGGGCCCTGTCCCTGGAGGTGTTTAAGCCCAGGCTGGCTGAGGCTGTGGCCAGGCTGATGTAGTGTGGGGTGTCCCTGCCCATGGCAGGGGGGTTGGAACTAGCTGATCCTTGTGGTCCTTTCCAACCCTGACTGATACTATGGTGGTAAGACACTGGCACAGGTTGCCCAGGGAGGTGGTGGAAGCCTCATTATTGGAGGTTTTTGCAGCCAGGCTGGATGTGGCTGTGAGCAACCTGCTGTAGTGTGAGGTGTCCCTGCCCATGGCAGGGGGTTGGGAACTAGATGCTCCTTGAGGTCCCTTCCAACCCTACTATGATTCTCTGTGTGTGCTGAGATGCAATTAGTACTGAATGAATCCTGATGATTGCATTAATGCCTTTTAATGCCTGATTCCACTAAATGAACTCTGTTCATTTATTCTGATGCAAAAAAGTGATGTACATTTCTGTTAACTGTGGGATAGATCTGCCAGAAACTGCTTGAAGTGCCAAATAGCAAGTCTTTCTAATCATCAGTTCTATGATTCTGTGAAGTTTCAGCATTGTGTGAGGCTTCCCAGCTCCTTGGAATTATTCTCTTTCTTCTGGTATACATGGTATACTCTCAATACTGCTTGTTCCCCATTGCACTCACATTTCCACAGAATCCCAGAATGTTAGGGGCTGGAAGGGACTTCAAAGGCTCATCCAGTCCAGCTGCCCTGCCAGAGCAGGATCACCTAGAGCAGACCACATAGGAACACATCCAGATGGGTCTTGAATATCTCCAGAGAGGGACAGCCACTCATCCTCTCCAGCAAAGCTTTTACATGAGTGACAGCTTGTACCCAGCTCTATAGTTTAGTTGATGTGGTGTTTCAGCTTTTTCTCACAATTCCTTCCTTCCATCTTTATTGAATCCTATTTTCAGTGGTGCCCAGTGACAGCACAAGGGGCAATGGGTGGCAGTTGAGGCATAGGAAGTTTCATGTAAATAAGGAGGAAAAATCTTTTCCCTGTGAGGGTGACAGAGCACTGGAACAGGCTGCCCAGGGAGGTTGTGGAGTCTCCCTCTCTGGAGATACTCAAAACTTGCCTGGATGTGTTCCTGTGTAATCTGGTGCTGGTGATCTTGCTCTGGCAGGGGACTTGGACTGGATGATCTTCTGAGGTCCCTTCTAGCCACTGAACCACATAGAAACCACCTTGAAACGCATCCAGGCTCGAGGACTCAACCACCTCCCTGGGCAGCACATTCCAATCCCTGACCACTCTTGCTGTGAAAACATTTTTCCTGATGTCCAGTCTAAACCTACCCTGTTGCAGTTTCAGGCTCTTCCCTCTTGTTCTGAAACTACTTGCCTGTGAGAAGAGACCAGCACCAACCTCTCCACAATATCTTTTCAGGTGGTTGTAGAGAGTGATGAGGTCTCCCCTCAGCCTCCTTTTCAAACTAAACAGCCTCAGCTCTCTCAGTTGCTCCTCATCAGATTTATACTCCAAGCCCTTCCCCAGCTTTGTTGCCTGCCTCTGCTCCAGCACCTCCACATCTCTGAGCAACAGCTGTGGAAAGTGAGCAATGCAAAAACCTGGTAGTAGCAACTTGGGTTGACTTCAAACTCTTCTTTTACAGGCATCATTCACAGTGACCTGAAACCAGCAAACTTTCTGATAGTGGATGGAATGTTAAAGCTAATTGACTTTGGCATTGCAAACCAGATGCAGCCAGATGTTACAAGCATCATTATGGACTCTCAGGTGAAATACTTGTGGCACATCCCTATAGGCTTCCCAGAGAAGTGCTGTAGCACTTGCTGAATATGTTGATCAATGTAGTAACTGCAATGGCTACTGAAATGTGCAGCTGAATGGTTTTATGTATAGGTAAAACATTCATGAGCTTTTATTGAATGGGATTGCAGCAGCCTGAAGTGAAGCATGGTTCTTTTTGAGGTGCTTTTCAGTGCTTTGAGTGCACTGAATCAAATGTTGATTTGTAATCAGGTGAGTTAAATTAAGGGCATGTGTCACTGAATGTTTTTACTCCTTTCTGCTTAGGTTGGCACAATGAATTACATGCCCCCTGAAGCAATAAAAGATATGTCTTCCTATGGAGAAAATGGGAAACCTCGCTCTAAGGTAGCAATCTTCTGTTGTTCTGTTTTGTTTCCCTCTTCCTGGGAGAGAGATGTTTAGAGTCAAGCTCTCTGGGTCTCTTTCCTCTCCTCTCCCCTAATCCCTCCCCCAACCTTATGTGCTTTCCTTTTAAAGTACTTCAGCTTCAACAGAAGTAGGTAGGCCTGTAAGAAACTAGCCTAGGTGTGGTGCTTGAAATCTGGGTCTGAATCCTTTAAACCCAGAGGAACTGAATTGATTTCCCAGTTAGGGACATGGCAGTGGTCACAGAATGGAATAGAATAAACCATGTTGGAAGAGACCTTCAAGATCGTGTCCAACCTATCATCCAACACCTCCCAACCAACTAACCCATGGCACCAAGCACCCTGTCAAGTCTCCTCCTGAACACCTCCAGTGATGGTGATTCCACCACCTCCCCAGGCAGCCCATTCCAATGGGCAATCACTCTCTCTGTACAGAACTTCCTCCTGACCTCCATCCTGAACCTCCCCTGGTGCAGCCTGAGACTGTGTCCTCTTGTTCTGGTGCTGGCTGCCTGGGAGAAGAGACCAACCTCTGTCTGTCTACAACCTCCCTTCAGGTAGTTGTAGAGAGCAATAAGGTCACCCCTGAGAGTCTCCTCCAGGCTAAGCAACCCCAGTTCCCTCAGCCTCTCCTAATGCTAGGGGTTGGAAGGGACCTCGAAAGATCATCCAGTCCACCTCCCCTGCCAGAGCAGGGTCAGGTACCTAGAGCAGGCCACGCAGGTGGGCTTTGAATGTTTCCAGAGAAGATGACTCCACAACCTCTCTAGGCAGCCTGTTCCAGTGCTCTGGCACCCTCACAGTGAAAAAAGTTTTCCTTATGTTCACATGGGACCTCCTGTGCTCCAGTTTGCACTGTTGCCCCTTGTCTGATCATTGGGCATCAGTGAGAAGAAGCTGGCATCACTGAGGCTGCTTCTGTCTCAGTGGTTTCTGCCCTGAATTAATTTAGTATGATTTTATTTGTATTTACTCATCAATATGAAAGTAAAATACTGCTGCTCAACTGAAGGGCTGCTGTGGCAGTTGGTCTGGCAAAGCTAATGTGTGTGTTGGGGGGGAAATTTCAACCCACCACAGCTACCTGTAAGCTTTTGTTGTTCAAGGAGCTTGATACTCAAAAAATAAAGATCTTTTTTAAGGACTATTAATGATTGAAGTCACAGCACTTAGTGGCACGGAGTCTTGGTGCATGTGTGGTATGCTAAGTTCTGTTAAGCAGTGTAAAATAGATCATAGAATCAATAAGGTTGGAAAAGACCTCAGAGATCAAGTCCAACCTATCACCCAACACCTCCTGACAACTAAACCATGGCTTCAGGTACCACATCCAATCCTTTTGTGAACACCTCCAGTGATGGGGACTCCACCACCTCCCTGGGCAGCACATTCCAATGGCCAACCTCTCTTGCTGGGAAGAATCCTCAGCTCAAGCCTAAACTTCCTCCTGCACAGCTTGAGACTGTGTCCTCTTGTTCTGGTGCTGGCTGCCTGAGAGAAGAGACCAAACCCCCCCCAGCTGCAACCTCCCTTCAGGGAGTAGTAGAGAGCAATAAGATCTGCCCTGAGCCTCCTCTTCTTCAGGCTAAGCAACCCCAGCTCCCTCAGCCTCTCCTCACAGGGCTTATGCTCAAAGGTGCCCAGTAACTTCATTTACCAGCTCAAGTAAGTGACAAACTGAGTGGGGCAGTTCCTTTAAGTGAGGAGTAATCCTTGTTTTGTGTTTCAGATAAGTCCCAAAAGCGATGTGTGGTCGTTGGGATGCATTTTGTACTGCATGACATACAGGAGGACTCCATTCCAACATATAACCAATCCACTTAACAAACTGCATGCCATCGTTGATCCTACCTATGATATAGAATTTCCAGATATTGCTGAGAAAGACCTACAAGATGTGCTAAAGGTAACTAAGATAAATTGCCCTTACTTGACTTCAGATTAGTTTCTTTAAAGCATATTTCCTTAAAGCTGATCGAGTTGTGCTTGAGAAATCTTGGACCAAAATGCTTCCTGCTCCTTCTAGCAACTAGGCCAAAAGAAGGCTTAACAAAGGCAGAGCCTACTTCCTATAGCTGCTGTAGTGAAAGTGTATTTTCAGCTCATCAAATAAGTCAGTAGTTAGTCTGGCTTAGCTCCTTTTGGTTGAACAAGGGAAAGTATCACAGCAGCCTTTGTATTTGCCATCCCTCTCCCTTGCCTGCTGTTGAAACTTGGCCTGTGCTGTTGCTCAAACTCTAGTTATGTTGCTCAGCAGCTAACAGAGTTAGTATCATAATATCAGTCAGGGTTGGAAGGGACCACAAGGATCAGCTAGTTCCAACCCTCCTGCCATGGGCAGGGACACCCCACACTACATCAGCCTGGCCAGAGCCTCAGCCAGCCTGGGCTTGAACACCTCCAGGGCTGGGGCCTCAACAAACTCCCTGGTCAACCCATTCCAGGGCTTCACCACTCTCATGGGGAAGAACTTCCTCCTCACCTCCAGCCTGAATCTCCCCACCTCCAGCTTCATTCCATTCCCCCTAGTCCTATCACTACCTGAGATCCTGAGCAGTCCCTCCCCAGCCTTCTTGTAGCCTTCCAGTATCTGAAGGGAGCTACAATTAGGTCACCTTGGAGCCTTCTCTTCTCCAGACTGAACAGCCCCATTTCCCTCAGTCTGTCCTCATAGGAGAGGTGCTCCAGCCCTCTGCTCATCCTCCTGGCCCTTCTCTGGACACCTTCCAGCACCTCCACATCCCTCTTGTCATAGGGGCTCCAGAACTGGAGGCAGGACTCCAGGTGGGGTCTCCCCAGAGCTGAGTAGAGGGGGAGAATCACCTCCCTTGCCCTGCTGGCCACACTTCTCCTGATGCAGCCCAGGATCTGATTGGCTTTGTGGGCTGCAAGTGCACACTGAGAGCTCCTGTTGAGCTTCTCCTCCCCCAGCACCCCCAAGTCTCTCTCCTCAGGGCTGCTTTCCAGCCAGGCCCTGCCCAGCCTGGATTTGTGCCTGGGATTGCCTTGACCCAGATTCAGGACCCTGCCCTTGGTCTTGTTGAACCTCATGAGATTGGCTTGTGCCCACCTCTCCAGCCTGTCAAGGTCCTTCTAACAAACTGAAGTCTAGAAGCATTAATCCCCTTAGCTTTCAAATCTCAGTGTCATTGTCATGCAACACAGAAGGACATTGTAGGTTCTAGACTTCACCTCTTGTGACACTGTTGCTTGAGTCAAACAGGGATGCCAAACTTGACTCTGAAGATAATGAAGGCAATTAGGTTAATCTGTTACTGTATTGTGATTGGGGTTGTTATGTAGGTTGGCAGTAAAGAACAGCTGACATGTTTCTACAGAGTCCTCACTGTTAACTCTTAGGCAAGTTCTTGATTTGTGGGCAAAGCATTCTCCTTGTTTTCCTTTGCAGCACTGCTTAATAAGAAATCCCAAACAAAGAATATCTGTCTCAGAGCTGCTGGTGCACCCCTATGTTCAAATTCCAAGTCACTGCCAAACAGGTACATTTACATTTTCAAATGCATTTGCATTCATTAGTCTCTCTCATTTTATTTCAGAAAACAAAATGCTCTGCCTCCTGCATGTCCTTCCCACTTGCTGGTGGAACAGTCTGTTCTGTTTGGTGCCTATGTGTGTTTCAGAACAGACTTCAGTGTTTTCATAGAATCACAGAACTAACCAGGTTGGAAAAGACCTCAGAGATCATCAAGTCCAACCTATCACCCAGCACCATCTAATCACCTAAACCGTGGCACCAAGTGCCTCATCCAGGCTGCTCTTAAACACCTCCACTGATGGTGACTCCACCACCTCCCTGGGCAGCACATCCTAATGGCCAATCTCTCTTTCTGTGAAGAATTTCTTTCTACCATCCAACCTAAACCTTCCCTGGTGCAGCTTGAGACTGTGTCCTCTTGTTCTGGTGCTGGTTACCTGGGAGAAGAGACCAACCCCCTCCTGGCTACAACCTCCCTTCAGGGAGTTTGTAGAATCATTAGGGTTGGAAGGGTCCCCAGAGATCATCTAGTTCCAAACCCCCTGCCATGAGCAGGGACACCTCACACTAGATCAGGTTGCTCACAGCCACAGTTGCAGAGAGCAATAAGGTCTCCCCTGAGCCTCCTCTTCTCCAGGCTAAACACCCCCAGCTCCCTCAGCCTCTCCTCACAGGGCTGTGCTCCAGACCCCTCCCCAGCCTTGTTGCCCTTCTCTGGACACATTTGAGGACCTCAACATCTTTCATCAAGATTTTAATTAAACCTCTTAGGAGTTGTATACAACTTCAACATAATTCTAAATCAATTAATTGCAGGTCTTCCAAATGCAAAAGGAACAACAGAGGAAATGAAACTCATCCTTGGCCAGCTTGTGGGCTTGAATTCTCCCAACTCTATTTCTAGAGCTGCTAGGGTAAGTGCATTTTCTGTTCTGTGTGGTAGTCCCTGTTCATGCCAACAAAGGGTAGAATGTTTGGTGAAGAGAGCTGGAAGGATACCTCAATCCAAGCTGTACCCACAGCTTAGAAAACCATGCCCCACTGTACAGATTTTTGTTTGGAAGCATGCAGAGTCTCTCTACATCCTTCTGAATGGAAACTGTTGAAGGGATGATGGTCACATTAAGTTATTTTGTGTTTCACTACTTTTTAGCTGCTCCTCCTCATGACAGCTGTGCTGCTTTGTTTCCAAATCCCCTGCTGACCCAGGATCTCCTCTCTGGAGCATTCCTTACTGAACTGCTTTCAAGCTGCCCAAAACCTGTAGTAGGCCTTCTAATTTTAAGGACCATCCTCATACAGAGATGATATAAATTCATCTGTCAAGTGTGCTAGCTCTTGGACTCAGTCTTTGCTTCCTGGAAGCTGCTGAACTGTTAATGCATTGCTGTGTGAAGTACTCTTTGTATGTTAAGGTGTTATGATTCCAGTCTCTTGGTTGACTGCCTGAGAGAGGTTTGATAACTCCTCACAGGATTACAGGATGTTAGGGGGTGGAAGGGACCCAAAGAGATCTTTGAATGCAGCCCTCTGCCAGAGCAGGACCGTAGAATCTAGCACAGGCCACATAGGAACACATCCAGACAGGCTCTGGAAGTCTCCAGAGGAGGAAACTCCAGAACCTCTCTGGGCAGCCTGTTCCAGTGCTCTGGGACCCTCACACTGAAGAAGTTCCTCCTCATGTTGAGGTGGAACCTCCTGTGCTGGGAGTTTCCATCTATTGCTCCTTGTCCTATCCCAGGGCACAACTGAGCAGAGCCTGTCCCCTCCCTCTTGACACTCAGCCCTCAGGTATTTATGAACTCTTCACCACCTGGATTCTCTCCATCTCTCTCAGAAGGGGTGGTGGTGGTCTGTGTGTAACCTGAGATGGAATACAAAGCTCTTTAGAATAGAATAAACCAGGTTGGAAGAGACCTTCACGATCATCGCGTCCAACCCATCAACCAATCCAAACCACCTAAACAACTAACCCATGGCACCAAGCACCCCAGCAAGTCTCCTCCTGAACACCTCCAGCGATGGTGACTCCACCACCTCCCCAGGCAGCCCATTCCAATGGGCAATCACTCTCTCTGTATAGAACTTCCTCCTAATATCCAACCTCAACCTCCCCTAGTGCAGCCTGAGACTGTGTCCTCTTGTTCTGGTGCTGGCTGCCTGGGAGAAGAGACCAACCTCTGCCTGTAATTTCAGGGTGCAGTGAGTAAATCTACAGAAGGCTCTTGCACTGCCTTGCACTGCTAGTCATACTTGAATATCTTTTTGAGAGCTGGGAGTGAACAAGAAATTCCCTTTGGAATGGCATTGTGACGCAGCTCTGGCTGTGGCCGCTTATTTTCCCTCTCTTCTCATAAAGCTTGCTTGCCCTGAGCTTGCAAATGCCTCTCTCCTTCCATGCTGGTGTTGCTACATCAGAGGCAACTCATGGAATAAATCTGACTTTTATTTTGTGGGTTGTTTTAATCTCAGCAATTACTTTCTCAGCCAGCTTGCTCGTGCAGCCAAATCAGCCCATGCTGCCTTTTAAGCAACTACACTGTGTTCCAACTGAGCTGCCTTCAGTGTCTCTGTCTCTGAGAGAAGCTGTAGCATGGAGTTGGGAATATTGCAGCATGTGGTGATTTATTTCAAGGATCACAGGATGTTAGGGGTTGGAAGGGACCTCTGAAGATCAGTCTCATAGAATCAATGAGGTTGGAAAAGAGTCGAGGATCATCAAGTCCAAGCTGTCACCCAAGACCTCCTGATCACTAAACCATGGCACCAAACACCACATCAAATCCCCTCTTGAACACCTCCAGGGATGGGGACTCCACCACCTCCCTGGGCAGCACATCCCAATGGCTAACAGCTCTCTCTGTGAAGAACTTTCTCCTCACCTCGAGCCTAAACTTCCCTTGGTGCAGCCTGAGACTGTGTCCTCTTGTTCTGGTGCTGGTTGCCTGGGAGAAGAGACCAACCCCCACCTGGCTACAATCTCCCTTTCGGTGTTTCTTCTCCCGGGCAACCAGCACCAGAACAAGAGGACACAGTCTCAGGCTGCGCCAAGGAAGGTTTAGGCTGGAGGTGAGGAGGAAGTTTTACACAGAGAGAGAGTGCCCATTGGAATGGGCTGCCTGGGGAGGTGGTGGAGTCACCATCACTGGAGGTGTTCAGGAGACGACTTGATAGAGTGCTTGGTTGCATGGTTTAGTTGATAAGGTGGTGTTGGATGGTAGGTTGGACTGGATGATCTTTAAGGTCTCTTCCAACCTGCTCTATTCTCTTCCCTTTTCCTGATTTGAGTGAGAAGCTGTAGCATGGAGTTGAGAATATTCCAGTCTGTGATGATTTATTTCAAGGATCACAGCATGCTAGGGGTTGGAAGGGACCTGAAGATCATAGAGTCTAAGCCTTCTGCCAGAGCAGGATCATAGAATCCAGCACAGGTCACACAGGAACACATCTAGACAGGCCTTGAAAGTCTCCGGAGAAGGAGACTCCACAACCTCTCTGGGCAGCCTGTTCCAGTGCTCTGTGTGACCCTCACACTGAAGAAGTTCCTCCACAGGGGTTCTACCTCAACATGAGCTGCAGTTTATATCTGTTACCCCTTGTCCTATCCCAGGGCACAAGTAGGCGGAGCCTGTCCCCTCCCTCCTGTAGTCCTCATGCTGCGGTGGAACCTCTTGTGCTGTGGTTTATATCCATGGTGTTATGGTAATGTTTGCCCTGCAGATGGGATTGGCATCCCTGTGCAGTGCAGCTGCTCAGCTGAATTCCTGTGTTAGGGGTTGGAAGGGACCCAAAGAGATCTTTGACTGCAACCCCTCTGCTAGAGCAGGGCCATAGAATCTAGCACAGGCCCCCCAGGAACATATCCAGACAGGCTCTGGAAGTCTCCAGAGGAGGAGATCCACAACCTCTCTGGGCAGCCTGTTCCAGTGCTCTGTGACCCTCACACTGAAGAAGTTCCTCCACAGGGGTTCTACCTCAACATGAGCTACAGTTTATATCCATTGCCCCTTGTCCTATCCCAGGGCACAACTAAGCGGAGCCTGTCCCCTCCCTCTTGTAGTCCTCACACTGAGGTGGAACCTCTTGTGCTGTGGTTTATATCCATAGTGTTATGGTAATGTTTGCCATGCAGATGTGATTGGAATGCCTGTGCAGTGCAGCTGCTGCTCACCTGAATTCCTGTGTTAGGGGTTGGAAGGGACCCAAAGAGATCTTTGACTGCAACCCCCCTGCTAGAGCAGGACCATAGAATCTAGCACAGGCCCCCCAGGAACATATCCAGACAGGCTCTGGAAGTCTCCAGAGGAGGAGACTCCACAACCTCTCTGGGCAGCCTGTTCCAGTGCTCTGTGACCCTCACAGTGCAGAAGTTCCTCCTCATGTTGAGGTGTAACCTCCTGTGCTGGAGTTTATATCCATTGCCCTTTGTGCTGTCCCCGGGTACAAGAGAGCAGAGCCTGTCCCCTTCCTATTGATGTCCTCACACTGAGGTGGAACCTCCTGTGCTGTGGTTGATATCCATGGTGTTATGGTAATGTTTGCCCTGCAGATGTGATTGGAATCCCTGTGCAGTGCAGCTGCTCAGCTGAATTCCTGTGTTCTGCTTGCCTTTCAGACTCTGTATGAGCAGTGCAGCAGCGGGAAGCGTCTGGACGTCTCGGCCTTTGCAAAACAGGGGAGTCACAAATCATGGACAACAAAGTGATCTGCTGCAGGATGCAACAGAGATGTCTGGTCTGTTAAAAAAGAAAAAAAAAGAGAGAAGAGTGTTTTGTGCTGCTAGCTTGTGAAAGGACACTCAGCATCTTTCACCTTTTAAAACCTCTCTGTGTCTTCTGATAATGTTTGTAGATCGTTAAAACATTTAAGGGAGTGCTTTTTACTGTGGGCTGGTTCACTCTTTGCATGCTACTTAGGGTGAGCAATGCAAATTGCTGCTTGGTGACTGTGATCTCTGCTAATTACAAAGCACTCCAGTGCCTGCAGTACAAAAGGTGATGTGAGAACCTTCAAGCTCTATCACCCTAGCCCTGGAGTTAAAACAATATGTAAATATTTCCTTGATGTATCTCTTATGACCTGAATATGTTGATATGCTGTTCCCTCCTTTACTGAGAGATGCTTCTTGTCTCCACTTTGGGTCACAGCTAAGAAAATAAAGTGTTTAGAGAAGAGATCAATTGCAGTACTGCTAGAGACATGGGAATGTCCCCTCACTCTTTGGTTTGAGCTGTTCCTGTGGTTGTGACCTGGGGGAAGCATCAGTCCTGTTCAGAAGTTCTGTGAATAAAAATGCCTTTTGTTGTAGTAAAAATGCTGCTGTCACTCAGACATGCTGTTCAGATTTCAACATAGAAAACCCAGCAAGAGAGAAGGACTTGGGGGTTGCTGGGGATGAGAGGCTCAACAGGAGCCAACAATGAGCACTTGCAGCCCAGGCTCTGGTTGGCTTTCTGGGCTGCAGCAAGAGAAGCACAGCCAGCAAGTCGAGGGAGGTAGTATCATAGTATCAGTCAGGGTTGGAAGGGACCACAAGGATCATCTAGTTCCAACCCCCCTGCCATGGGCAGGGACACCCCACACTAGGTCAGCCTGGCCAGAGCCTCAGCCAGCCTGGGCTTAAACACCTCCAGGGACAGGGCCCCAACCACCTCCCTGGGCAACCTGTGCCAGTCTCTCACCACCCTCATGGGGAAGAGCTTCCTCCTCACCTCCAGCCTGAATCTCCCCACCCCCAGCTCCATTCCATTCCCCCTAGTCCTATCACTACCTGACACCCTCAAAAGTCCCTCCCCAGCTTTCCTGTAGCCCCCTTCAGATACTGGAAGGCCACAACTAGATCTTCTCAGAGTCTTCTCTTCTCCAGACTGAACAGCCCCAACCCTTCAGTTCTGTCCTCACAGGAGAGGTGCTCCAGCCCTCTGCTCATCCTCGTGGCCCTTCTCTGGACACCTTCCAGCACCTCCATATATGATTCTCCCCTCTGCTCCACTGGAACCCCTATTACAGGAAGGATCTGGAGGGCTGGAAGGTGTCCAGAGAAGGGCCAAGAGGATGAGCAGAGGGCTGCAGCTGCTCTGCTGTGAGGACAGAACTGAGGGGGTTGGGGCTGTTCAGTCTGGAGAAGAGAAGACTCTGAGAAGATCTAGTTGTGGCCTTCCAGTATCTGAAGGGGGCTACAGGAAAGCTGGGGAGGGACTTTTGAGGGTGTCAGGTAGTGATAGGACTAGGGGGAATGGAGCAAAACTAGAAATGGGTAGATTCAGATTGGATGTTGGGAAGAAGTTCTCCCCCATGAGGGTGGTGAGAGACTGGCACAGGTTGCCCAGGGAGGTGGTGGAAGCCTTATGCCTGGAGGTGTTTGCAGCCAGGCTGGATGTGGCTGTGAGCAACCTGCTGTAGTGTGAGGTGTCCCTGCCCATGGCAGGGGGGTTGGAACAGGCTCATCCTTGAGGTCCCTTCCAACCCTGACAATTCTATGATTCTTATGATGCTCAGAAATTAAGTTGGGTGTTCAAAAGCATCAATACTAAGCTACTGAGTGTAGGAGGACTTTTTTTCCCTGCACAACAGATGGTGAATTGATCAGGTTTTGTCTTGAGTGAAAGTCTATGAATTTTAAATGTGCTTGCATCATTTAAAAGATGTTAAAATAGCACCCAATAGCTTTAAATTTGGAAAGAAAAACCCCACTCCTTCAGTTCTATGACAGCTGCCATCCTTGGGTGCTTTCTCAAACATGGAGCTTACCAGCTCTATCTTGATCAAGCATTTTGATTTGCTCTGCTGTGCATTTCCTCCACAACAGCCCTGCATATAGGATAGAATTAACCAGGTTGGAAAAGATCTTTGAGATCATTGTGCCCCTGTACTCAGCACTGGTTGGGCCACACCTTGAGTCCTGTGTCCAGTTCTGAGCCCCTCAGTTTAGGAAGGAGGTTGAGATGCTGGAAGGTGTCCGGAGAAGGGCAACAAAGCTGGGAGGGGTTTGGAACACAGCCCTGTGAGGAGAGGCTGAGGGAGCTGGGGTTGCTTAGCCTGGAGAAGAGGAGGCTCAGGGGAGACCTCATTGCTGTCTACAATTCCCTGAAGGGAGGTTGTAGTCAGGTGGGGGTTGGTCTCTTCTCCCAGGCAACCAGCACCAGCACAAGAGGACACAGTCTCAAGCTGTGCCAGGGGAGGTTTAGGCTGGAGGTTAGGAGGAAGTTTTACACAGAGAGAGTGACTGCCCATTGGAATGTGCTGCCCAGGGAGGTGGTGGAGTCGCTATCCCTGGAGGTGTTTAGGAAGAGACTGGATGGGGTGCTTGGGGCCATGGTGTCGTTGGTTAGATGGTGTTGGGTGATAGGTTGGACTCAGTGATCTCAAAGGTCTCTTCTGAGCTGGTCAGTGGAGGTGGAGTCACCATCTGCCATGGAATCCTAGAATTGTTTTGGTTGGGAACAGCCTCTCAAGATCATCCAGTCCAACCACTGACCTAACACCACCATGGCCATGAAGCCACCTTCCAAAGTGCCATCTGCACAGGTTTCTTGAACATCTCCTGGAATGATGATTCCTCCACCTCCCTGGGAAACCCATTCCAATGCCTAACCACGGAAGTCTGACTGTGCAACCAAGCACTGGGGCACAAATCAGCCTGGAAGATATTCCTCCCTCTGTGGTGGAGGTGCATGGTGCGTGCCCTTCTGTTATCTGTATGCCATCTGATAGGCTGATTAGGTCACTTATCTGAGGGGGTGAAACAAGTCATTCTACCTGCTGGACACTTAACTAAAGCCAGCACATCCTGCTGCCTTGGGAAGACGCAGCTGGAGTCCAAAGAAGCATGCCCCTACTGCAGCAGTTGGTGAGGTCAGTGTGAGTCCTGATGTGTGCCATTCTAACAGGCCTTGCAGATAGTTTGGACTGTCTCTACTGAAGAGAGATCTCAGCAACCTCTTCTTGCAGGTAATCTGTGACAGAACAAGAGGGAAGGGCCTTGAGCTCTGATTGGGTAGGTTTAGGCTGGACATTAGGAAACATTTGTTGATGGCAAGAGTGGTCAGGCCTTGGAATGTGCTGCCCAGGGAGGTGGTGGAGTCCCCAACCCTGGATGTGTTTCAAGGTGATTTGGCTGTGGTGCTTGGGGCTATGGTTTAGGGCTGACCCTTGAAGAGCAGGGTTGTGGGCTGGACTTGGTGCTCCTGAGGGTCTTTTCCAGCCTGAATGTTTCTGTGATTTCTGGGAAGCCTCAGAAATGACTTTGAGCATCACAGAATGCTAGGTAGTTGCATTTGTTCTGAAGAGGTAGGTGGTATTCCTGAGGACTTGCAGTCTGACCCTGTAAGAGGGGAATTCCCACTGCCTTTGCCAAGTGTGTTAGTAGAGCTGAGATGCCTAGACAGGGGAGATAAAGGTAAGCTTATCTCACAGGGATGGGCATCCTGTACTGCATGCTCTGCTCTACTTTCCCTTGGTGTTTGTGGGGATCACTCTTAACTGCCATCTCCAGTTAGAGAAAATGTGCTACCTTTTGGCCCTGGCAGACAGCAGGGATCCAGATGCAGAGTGGCAGCTGCACCTTGCATGACTTCTGTTAAGCTCTCAACACAGCTTTTATTCAGTGTGCTATCACTCCTAGCACTGTCACAAGGTGTTGCAGTTGCTTTAAGATTGAACACATCTAAGTGCCAGGTTCTGCACATTGGCCACAACAACCCCATGCAGTGCTACAGGCTGGGGTCAGAGTGGCTGAGAGCAGCCAGGCAAAGAGGGACCTGGGGGTGCTGGTTGATGGTAGGCTGAACATGAGCCTGCAGTGTGCCCAGGCAGCCAAGAGGGCCAATGGCATCCTGGCCTGCATCAGGAGCAGTGCAGCCAGCAGGAGCAGGGAGGTCATTGTGCCCCTGTACACTGCACTGCTTAGGCCACACCTCGAGTCCTGTGTCCAGTTCTGGGCCCCTCAGTTTAGGAAGGAGGTTGACTTGCTGGAATGAGTCCAGAGAAGGGCAACGAAGTTGGTGAGGGGTTTGGAACACAGCCCTGTGAGGAGAGACTGAGGGAGCTGGGGTTGCTTAGCCTGGAGAGGAGGAGACTCAGGGACCTGAAGGGAGGTTGTAGACAGGCAGAGGTTGGTCTCTTCTCCCAGGCAACCAGCACCAGAAGAAGAGGACACAGTCTCAGGCTGCACCAGGGGAGGTTCAGGCTGGAGGTCAGGAGGAAGTTTTACACAGAGAGAGTGATTGCCCATTGGAATGGGCTGCCTGGGGAGGTGGTGGAGTCCCCATGACTGGAGGTGTTGAGGAGGAGACTTGCTGGGGTGCTTGGTGCCATGGGTTAGTTGTTTGGGTGGGTTGGATTGGTTGATGGGTTGGACACGATGATCTTGAAGGTCTCTTCCAACCTGGTCTGGTCTATTACTTTCCCATTCCATTCCTTTCCACCAACAGTAATGCAGGAAAGACTTCATTTCCAGGTGTTCTTGCTGTTTTTTCTGCCCTTCAGTTATCAGTTTCCTGATGACTTTCTAGCCCTATAAGAGCTAAAGCCTAAGAAGAAGAGCTGCATCTGCTTTGATCTCTATTGCTCCATGAAACTCCTAAGTACTGTGGTGGTGTTTTTGGAGTAGCTATGATTTTTGAACAAGGTTTTCAGAGCTTTCTAAGCCCTGAGGAGAGAGACTTGGGGGTGCTGGGGGAGGAGAAGCTCAACAGGAGCTCTCAGTGTGCACTTGCAGCCCACAAAGCCAATCAGATCCTGGGCTGCATCAGGAGAAGTGTAGCCAGCAGGTCGAGGGAGGCGATTCTCCCCCTCTGCTCAGCTCTGGTGAGACCCCACCTGGAGTACTGTGTCCAGTTCTGGAGCCCCTATGACAAGAGGGATGTGGAGGTGCTGGAACGTGTCCAGAGAAGGGCCACGAGGATGAGCAGAGGGCTGGAGCTGCTCTGCTATGAGGACAGACTGAAGGAGTTGGGGCTGTTCAGTCTGCAGAAGAGAAGGCTCCCAGGTGACCTCATTGTGGCCTTCCAGTATCTGAAGGGGGCTACAGGAAGGCTGGGGAGGGACTGCTCAGGATCTCAGGTAGTGCTAGGACTAGGGGGAATGGAATTAAGCTGGAGGTGGGGAGATTCAGGCTGGTGGGGAGGAGGAAGTTCTTCCCCATGAGAGTGGTGAAGCCCTGGAATGGGTTGTCCAGGGAGGTGGTTGGGGCCCTGTCCTTGGAGGTGTTTAAGGCCAGGCTGGCTGAGGCTCTGGCCAGGCTGGCTGAGGGTCTGGCCAGGCTGATGTAGTGTGGGGTGTCCCTGCCCATGGCAGGGGGGTTGGAACTAGATGATCCTTGTGGTCCCTTCCAACCCTGACTGATACTGTGATACTATGATAATAGAAGCACCCCCTTTGGAGCTGGCAGGTTCTGTTCCTGATTCTCTCATTCAGAGCAGCAAAACCATTGTTGGTATGTAATATATTATTATTATTACTATTGTTATTATTGTTACTATTTAATTTAAGGGTCTTTAATGCAGGATAGTATTTGTGGAACTTTTATCAGGAGGCCTCTGCATGATGTCAGTGTTTCAAAACCTTAAGCCCTCACCACCTTCCCTTGGATGCCAGCTAGGGACTCTCCTGCTGTGCCAGAGCAAGTGCTTGTAGAAGAGCATTAATTATTCCAGGGTGTGGTGCTCCTCTGCCTGTTCAACAGCCTTTGTGTCGGGCTAGCTGTAGTTCTCTGGATTACCCGGGGAGAGTTACTCCTGCTGCCAAGGCCTTCTCTTAGGTGTTCAGGAGGAGACTTGATGGGGTGCTTGGTGCCATGGGTTAGTTGTTTAGGTGGGTTGGATTGGTTGATGGGTTGGACACGATCTTGAAGGTCTCTTCCAACCTGCTCTGCTCTGCTCCCATTCTGCTCTGCTCCCATTCTGCTCTGCTCCCATTCTATTCTGCTCCCATTCTATTCTATTCTATTCTCCCTTCAGCCTGGTATGGAAGGAGGGCTGAAGCAGTGGCCAGAGAACTGGTGCTTACCCCAGTGGCAGAGCACATGCGGTGGCAGCACATCTCCCTTGGCAAGGCAAACTTGGGATGAAGTATGTGACAATTCAACTTTTTAGGGAGGGACTTTTGAGGCTGTCAGGGAGGGACAGGACTGGGGGAATGGAAAAAAAAAAACCCAACCTAGAAATGGGTAGATTCAGATAGGATGTTAGGAAGAAGCTCTTCCCCATGAGGGTGGTGAGAGCCTGGCACAGGTTGCCCAGGGAGGTGGTGGAAGCCTCATCCCTGGAGGTTTTGCAGCCAGGCTGGATGTGGCTGTGAGCAACCTGCTGTAGTGTGAGGTGTCCCTGCCCATGGCAGAGGGGGTTGGAACTGGCTGATCCTTGAGGTCCCTACCAACCCCGACAATTCTGATTCTAATTGGATCAGCAGCAGAGTTACTAGATGAAACCTTGTGGAGTCCCAGTTCCTCAGCTGTGGGCATGAGGGGAGTCCTCCCATATTGTTATGGACAAAAGGTTGGAATTATTCTGTGTAATGATAGTGTTAGGGGTTGGAAAGGACCTCCAGAGATGGAGTCCAACTCCTTTGCAAAGCACAACCTCTTAGGGCAGGTCACACAGGAATGCATCTGGGTGGGTTTTGAAGATCTCTAACCCTAACCCAACCCCCCTGCCAAAGCAGCATCACCCAGGGTAGTCTGCATAGGAATGCATCCAGGTGGGGTTGGAAAGTCTCCAGAGAAGGAGACTCCACAACCTCTCTGGGCAGCCTGCTCCAGGGCTCCAGCACACTCAGTAATCTCTTTTTTCCCTCCTGTTGAGCTGGTATTTCCTGTAATGGCCTCGTTCTTTCTGATTTTTAACTTGGATTTGTTGTTATCCCAGAGCCTAGCCCTCCTGCAGAAGGGAATTCCAGCCTTGTGAGTACAGAAAGGGGCCTACTAGAAGGCTGGGGAGGGACTGCTCAGGATCTCAGGTAGTGATAGGACTAGGGGGAATGGAATGAAGCTGGAGGTGGGCAGATTCAGGCTGGAGGGGAGGAGGAAGTTCTTCCCCATGAGAGTGGTGAAGCCCTGGAATGGGTTGTCCAGGGAGGTGGTTGAGGCCCCATCCCTGGAGGTGTTTAAGGCCAGGCTGGCTGAGGCTCTGGCCAGGCTGATGTAGTGTGGGGTGTCCCTGCCCATGGCAGGGGGGTTGGAACTAGCTGATCCTTGTGGTCCCTTCCAACCCTGACTGATACTATGATAAGATGCTGATTGTGCTCTGCCTGCCCACTAGACAAATGTGAAGCTTAGGAAGTTTGCTGGAGAAACACTGCTAATGCTCTGCACCTTTTCACCTTCTAGACATTCTGGGAGCCTCCTTTGTGGCATGGGAACTGAAACACTCTCTCTGGCTTTTTCTGGAGGGGAAGAGAAGAATTCAGCCTCTTGAGGAAAAGTGAAGCAAATCTTTGCAGAGCCATCTTTGCCTGAAGAGCTACTGTTGAGATGTCTCCCAGCTCCTTGCCTAGATGACAGCTACTGAAACATTTCTGTGTGATGAATGTTATCCTTCACTTTCACTCTTTTGCTTCTCTGGGCAGCATTGAATATGCAAAGCAGCAGTGCTACCTGCCTTCATTTTATCTTGTTTTGCTGGTGTAGTGCAGGGTTTATCAATCCCTTCTCTCATTCCAGTGACTGCTGAAGAACCCACAGGAAACACAGCTGGCATGAGGGAGTGGTTATGAAAGAGGGACTGGGGCTGAGGAGAGGCAGTGGGTTGTTATAAGTCATCTCTTTCAAATCAAAATATTCCATTGCAAAGGAGGGTTTGCACTTCTCTGCCTCAAAGATGTCTGCCTGCCTTGGCAGCTGCCCCTTCCTGATTGATGTACAGACCATGACCTCCCTTTTCAGATCCTGCTGTCTGAAGTACAGAAGGATAGCTATGCAGAAGTAGCTTTGAAGGACAGATGATGTTTGTCTGAAGTGTCAGGTGCAAGAGAGGCTGCTGCCTGAAGCTTTCTCAGGGTCACAAAATGCCCATCATGTTACTCTCACCCTCAGGGCCACAGTTCAGGACGTGGTGTATGTCTGAAATAGGGAGAGAAGGTGGTTGGCTAAACCAGAGTGTGTCTGTTTGTAACCACTCTTACTGGGTAGAATAAACCATTAGAATAAACCAAATCAGGTTGGAAGAGACCTTCAAGATCATTGTGTCCAACCCATCAACCAATCCAACCCACCTAATCAACTAACCCATGGCACCAAGCACCCCAGCAAGTCTCCTCCTCAACACCTCCAATGATGGTGACTCCACCACCTCCCCAGGCAGCCCATTCCAATGGGCAATCACTCTCTCTGTATAGAACTTCTTCCTGACATCCAACCTGAACCTCCCCTGGCACAGCCTGGGACTGTGTCCTCTTGTTCTGGTGCTGGCTGCCTGGGAGAAGAGATCAACCTCTGCCTGTTTACAACCTCCCTTCAGGTAGTTGTAGAGAGCAATAAGGTCACCCCTGAGCCTCCTCTTCTCCAGGCTAAGCAACCCCAGCTCCCTCAGCCTCTCCTCACAGGGCTGTGTTCCAAACCCCTCAACAACTTTGTTGCCCTTCTCTGGACTCATTCCAGCAAGTCAACCTCCTTCCTAAACTGAGGGGCCCAGAACTGGACACAGGACTCGAGGTGTGGCCTAAGCAGTGCAGTGTCCAGGGGCAGAATGACCTCCCTGCTCCTGCTGGCCACACTCTTCCTGATGCAGGCCAGGATGCCATTGGCCCTCCTGGCTGCCTGGGCACACTGCAGGCTCATGTTCAGCCTACCATCAACCAGCACCCCCAGGTCCCTCTCTACCTGGCTGCTCTCCAGCCACTCTGCCCCCAGCCTGTAGCACTGCATGGGGTTGTTGTGGCCAATGTGCAGAACCTGGCACTTAGATGTGTTCAATCTCATGCCATTGGACTCTGCCCATCTGTCCAGCCTGTCCAGGTCCCTCTGCAGAGCCTCTCCACCCTCCAGCAGATCAACTCCTGCCCCCAGCTTGGTGTCATCAGCAAATTTACTGATGATGGACTCAATGCCCTCATCCAGATCATCAATAAAGATGTTAATGAGCACAGGGCCCAGCACTGATCCCTGGGGCACACCACTGGTGCCTGGCTGCCAGCTGGCTGTGGCACCATTCACCACCACTCTCTGGGCTCAGCCCTCCAGCCAGTTCCTAACCCATCGCAGTGTGCTCCCGTCCAAGCCATGGATAATGCTAGAGCAGCTACAGTGAGCTGAAGAGTAGAAAGGCAAATGAGAACACTTCAGTAAGTCCCCTTTAATTCTTATTTGGAGAGAAAAAATGGGTCTGGAAGCTTACAGCCTTGAATTCTGTGGATCAATGAACCTTCAAGACAAGGCTGAGCTGCAGAAGGGTGGTGTCCTCTTTTATTTGGGGCTGGGCAAAGCATCCACTCAGCTGCACCAGGTCTGTGTCTAGTTAAGAGTGTAAATTCTGAATGGAGCTTTCAGCTTTGGAGGCTGTGTTCTTTCAGCCTGCCTCAAGTATGCCAACACCCAGAATTGGAGTCCTTGACACATGTAAGGGAAGGAGGCTGTTCTCTTGCATAACTCCTTGCTCTTAGGGCACTTGTGCAAGGAGCAAGACAAGTCTATCCCCATGGCCCTGGAGGATCAAGACTCCTGCTTCTCATCTGGCTGTGTTGATGGCATTCTGAGCTGATGAATGCAGGTGGGTGGAAAGGGAATGGTTAAATCCCTGCCAGTGGAGGGCAGAGCAGGGCAGGAGTTAATCTGAAGGTAAGTGGTCAAGTTGTCACTCTATTTTGGTCCCTCCTACAGGTTTCTGTTGTTTCTTTAAGCACCTGATAGTGGTTTCATGCTAAACAGCTACACTAATTCTGGGAGCAGTGATAGGTATCAACATTCAAACAGCTGAAGTAAGCTTGAGTTCCAGTCTATCCCTGAGGTCTGGCTTGCTCCTGAGTCCCTCAGCAAGAATTGGAGGCTAATCCTTGCAGGTGCCACTTACAGGAAGAAGTATAAACCTCTGAGCAGCCAGGGAATCCTTCTGTAGTAGCAATGCATTGCACTGCCTTCCAGCTCAGTTATCTGTGCCCACCTACAGTAGTTGGGAGAAACCTTGTGAGATAAAGGCTGTGAAGGATGGAGCAGGCACTGTAGTGTGATTGCTTGCAGGGTACAGAGCTGTGCACCTTCAGGGAAGTAGGAGTCTTTGTACAGCCAGCCCCTACACTTTCATGGGAGTTGCTGAAATGAAACCTGAGATAAAAATCTGACTCTTCACCTCAATTCCTCCCCTTGGCAGGCAGAATATCCACAGCTAAACAGTGATGCAAGCTCTAATCAGTTGAATTGCTAAAATCCAGGCAGCTTTTGCAATGAAAGAGATGACTCATTTAATGAGGAAGAGGGGTGCCACTATTTTGAACCCTCAATAAACACAAGGAAGAGGTCAAGGATTGAACAGCCTCAGCTCTTTGGTCTTGACTTACAGTGCTGTAAAGATCTCTGTTGTCTCTGTACCCACTTAATGGTGTGGCAAGTGCAAGTAAACTTTGAATACCTGCTTGGTATGTCTGTGTCTCTGTTTCAAGTTTGTTTCCCCCCCCCCCCCTTCTACTTAGCTGTTGAAAACCAATTAAGTACAATTAAATATGCTTGAGGGAACAGGAATTAGATTCTTGGAATTGATAGCTGCTTCCTGTGTGGCCTTGGATGGAATCATTTAGGTTGGAAAGGACCTTTGAGATGGAGTCCAGCAATTAACCTAATGCTGCCAAGTCAAAGGTAAAACATTCCTCAGCCTTCTCCCTTCATGTTCCTTGACTTGGCTTTGCTTACAGGGTGGCAGGAAGCTGTCTGTGGGGTGCTGGTTGATGGGTTGGACACGATGATCTTGAAGGTCTCTTCCAACCTGGTTTGTTCTATTCTGTTCTATTCTATTCTATTCTGGTTGGTGACTCCATGCAGGAGAGAGCACAGAGTGGCCTCAGACTTTGAAGTACTCTGAATGAGAGTAAAATTGGTCACCTGTGTGATGTTCATTCAAGGGGGGTCTGGTTTGTGGCTGCGTGGTTCTGTGGAGCAGAAAGCATCAGTGCCCCTTCCAGAGTGGATGAGGAGCACTTGACAGGCTGGACAGATGGGCAGAGGCCAAGGGCAGGAAATTGAACACATCCAAGTGCCAGGTTCTGCACATTGGCCACAGCAACCCCATGCAGTGCTACAGGCTGGGGTCAGAGTGGCTGAGAGCAGCCAGGCAGAGAGGGACCTGGGGGTGCTGGTGGATGGTAGGCTGAACATGAGCCTGCAGTGTGCCCAGGCAGCCAGGAGGGCCAATGGCATCCTGGCCTGCATCAGGAAGAGTGTGGCCAGCAGGAGCAGGGAGGTCATTCTGCCCCTGTATACTGCACTGGTTAGGCCACACCTTGAGTCCTGTGTCCAGTTCTGGGCCCCTCAGTTTAGGAAGGACATTGAGACACTTGAAGGTGTCCAGTTTAGGGCAACAAGGCTGGGGAGAGGCCTTGAGCACAGCCCTGTGAGGAGAGGCTGAGGGAGCTGGGGTTGCTTAGCCTGGAGAAGAGGAGGCTCAGGGGTGACCTCATTGCCCTCTACAACTACCTGAAGGGAGGTTGTAGCCAGGAAGGGGTTGGTCTCTTCTCCCAGGCAACCAGCACCAGAACAAGAGGACACAGTCTCAAGCTGTGCCAGGGGAGGTTTAGTCTTGAGGTGAGGAGAAAGTTCTTCACAGAGAGAGTGATTTGTCATTGGAATGTGCTGCCCAGGGAGGTGGTGGAGTCCCCATCCCTGGAGGTGTTCAAGAGGGGATTGGATGTGGCACTTGGTGCCATGGTCTAGTCATGAGGTCTGTGTTGATAGGTTGGACTCGATGATCCTCGAGGTCTCTTCCAACCTTAGTCATACTGTGAGACTGTGATGTTCATTCAAGGGCAGTCTGGTTTATGGCTGTGTGGTTCCGTGCAGCAGAAAGCATCAATGCCCCTTCCAGAGTGGATGAGGAGCACTGAGCTCTGTGTCAGCTGCTGGGCAGCAGAGGAACTCCTGAGCTGTCCAGCAGGAAGCACTGACTGCTCCTTAAGCAGAGGAAGGCCTGCAGCCTGTGTGTGTCACTGCTGGTGGATGTGCCAGCTGTTGTGCTCTAATGCAAAGCCCACAGTGACTCTCCCAGGTTGGTGAAGATAGTATGACTTCACTCCTCTCTCCCATCTATGCTTTGTGTGGTTTAGGCTGGACATTAGGGAAAACTATTTCCTAGCAAGAGTGGTCAGGCCTTGGAATGTGCTGCCCAGGCAGGGGGATGAGTCCCCAAGCCTGGCTGTGTTCAAAAGTGGTTTGGATGTGGTGCTTGGGGCTATGGTTTAGGGGTGACCCTTGTAGAGTAGGGCTCTGGGTTGGACTTGGTGATCCTGAGGGTCTTTTCCCACCTGAATGTTTCTGTGATTCTCTGCATGGGATTGGGACCTACCTAATAGCCTGGGACCTTCAGGTGGAATCACAGACTTGTTCCCTTGGGATCAAGTCCAAACTTCAAGCTAAGACCACCCTGGCCATTAAGCCATGTCCTGAAGTGCTAAGTCTACACAGTTCTTGAACACCTCCAGGGATGGTGACTCCACCACTACCTGGGCTGCCTGTTCTATTCCCTCACCACATTTTCTATAGAGAAATATTTCCTGCTATCCAAACCTCCCCTTGGCACTGAAGGGGCTGGAATGCCTTTGCTCTGAGGATAGGCTGAGGGAGCTGGGGTTGTTCAGCCTAGAGAAGACTCCAGGGGGACCTTATAGATGCCTTCTACTACTTGAAGCCTACAAGAAGGCTGGAGAAGGACTTTTCATAAGGGTGTCTAGCACTAGGACAGGGGGAAATGGTTTGAAGCTGAGGAAGAGTTGGTTTCAAGTGGATCTTGGAAAGAAGCTCTTCAGTAGGAGGGTGATGAGACTCTGGAGTAGGTCTCCCAAGGAGGTTGTGGGTGCCTCCTCCTTGGGGGTGTTGGAGGCCAGGTTGGATGAGGGCTTGAGCAGCAGAGTCTAGTTGAGAGGTATCCCTACCCTTGTGGGTTGGAGTAGATGATCTCTGAGGTCCCTTTCAACCTCAGCCATTCTAGTATGAGACGCTGTGCTGGTCTTCAAAACTGTTGGAGGTTGCATGTTAGATCACCATGTATGACCTCCATGGTTAAATCAAGGGAAGGAAATAAGTTGAAGAGCAGAATGAAGGGGGATGCATGCATGAAAATAAACTGTGGAGAGAGAAGCTTTTGCAGGGAAATAATGCACACAGACCTTGGCTCTTTCCCCTGAGTCCATGAGCATGCTCCTCATCTACAGTACATTGAACTTGCTAAAAGCTGCTCATGCAAGGTCACAGAATCACAGAACACCAGAGGTTGGAAGGGACCTCCAGAGATCATCCACTCCAACCCCCCTGCCAGAGCAGCATCAGCCAGGGGAGTCTGCACAGGAATGCAGCCAGGTGGGGTTGGAAAGGCTCCAGAGAAGAAGGCTCCACAACCTCTCTGGGCAGCCTGCTCCAGGGCTCTGTGAACCTTACAGTGAAGAAGTTCCTCCTCATGTTGAGGTGGAACTTGTGCTGTAGTTTACATGCATTGTCTCTTATCCTGTCACAGGGTGCAACTGAGCAGAGGCTGTTACCCTCACTGCAAAGAGGCTTCTCCTCATGTTGAGCTGAAATCTTCAATGTTCAAGTTTGTCTCTATTGCTCCTTGTCTTATTCCTGTGCACCACCCAAAAGAGCTTGGCCCCCTCCACTTGACCCCTACCCCTCAGCTATTGAAAGACATTGATCAGATCCCCTCTCAGCCTTCCCTTCTCCAGACTAAACAGCCCCAGGGCTCTCAGTCTCTCTGCACAGGGGAGATGCTCAAGTCCCCTAAGCATCCTCCTGGCTCTGCCTTGGACTCTCTCCAGCAGGTCTCTGTCTCTCTTGAACTGGGGAGCCCCAAACTGGACACAGGATTGCAGCTGTGGTCAGCTCAGCAGGGCAGAGTAGAGGGGGAGCAGAATCTCCCTAGCCCTGAGCCCTGCTGGCATACACACTTTTCTTGCTGCACCCCAGGATCCCATTGGCTCTTGGCCCCCAGGGCACATTGCTGTCCCATGCAGAACTTGCTGTCCACCAGCACTCCAAGGTCTTTCTCCATGGAGCTGCTCTCCAGCATGGCAGCTCCTAACCTTTCCTGGTGCCTTCTGTTTTTCCTCTCCAGATGCAGGACCCTGCACTTGTCCTTATTGAATCCATGAGGTTTGCTCTTCACACAAGCTAACAGGCCAAGAGAAAGAAGAAAAATCTTAAGGATTAAATGGGTAGGAGAAAGCTGTGGGTTGGGCAGTCAATGCTTCCCACCTAAAGAAGACTGGCTGTAAGGTGGGTTAAGGAGCTGTGGTACTGCACCCTGTCAGATGGTCTCAAGGAGCAGATTCATTGTTGATACCAGCAGCATTCAGAAGATCAGAACTTGGAGCTGCCTGTGAGATAAAGAGCTTGAAGGATCTCCTGTTATTGCTGAAATGACAAAGGCAAGCCTGCAGGGACAGGATGCAAAGGAACTTGCATGGCAGGAAAGTATCCTAAGATGCTTTTGGAGTGGTGTTTGGGGAAGGCTCTCTGAAAACATCTGCCCAAGCCTTACTTTGAAAGAGCCCAGTTAGAACATTAATCATTGGGAAAGGAAGGGAACCAAACAAAGCACTGATGTGTTGCTGGATAAATCTTTGGGTTGAATGTTGTCTGCAGGGTCCAGGGAAAGCAGGAAGGATGGAGAGAGCCTGTGAAGGTGTCTAAAGAGATGGAGCAACTCCCATACAAGCCTGTGAGCTGTGTGTGACTCACTGAGGACACTCTCATTGTGGCAGGGGGCTGGAGGGGAGAAATCAGCCTGGCTGATGAAATGATCAGCCAGAGCTTGCCAACAGGTATGGAGACACTGAGGCTGAGTATGCAAATTGTAGCTGGGTTTGAAATGAGGCTGGTGGGGGGTATGGTGGAAGCCAAAGGTATAGATGTGTCCAAAATGAGATTAGATCTGTTCAAGGAGGTTACAGTGATCCCTGGCACTGAACATCAATGGTGTGGATGTAATCTCTGGCTTGGGAGTTCCCTCTAAACCTCCCATCCCAAGCACCTGGGGTGTATTGCCAGAGATGGGAATCACTTACCTTGTTGGAAAACCATATCAGACCACACTGCCTCTTGCTCTGACCTACTGTGGCAACACTCAGTTAGACTCATAATTGGAGCCCTATGGTTGGGTTTCTTTGGGTACTGGGTACCAGATGCTTGATTTCCATCTCCACCCCTGTCAACAGGACACCTTTTGCAAGCAGCCTGCAAAGGCATTTGAATAGATCCATTACTGTCACCTGGGAAGCAATCATGTTTTAGCAGGCATTCTGTGGGTGACTTGACCATATCTCTACCACCTTATCTGGCATCCCACCTTCTGCCTGGGCCTCTACTCATAAAGGTTTGGTAACTTTGCTGTACCTTCCGTGCTGAGATCATCTGCTGTGCCTCAGAGGGGCACCAGGAAACTAGGATCAGAGAATCATGGAATTGTTGGGGTTGGAAGGGACCTCAAGGATCATCTAATTCCAAACCCCCTTGCCATGGGCAGGGACACCTCACACTACAGCAGGTTGCTCACAGCCACATCCAGCCTGGCTGCAAAAACCTCCAGGCATGAGGCTCCCACCACCTCCCTGGGCAACCTGTGCCAGGCTCTCACCACCCTCCTGGGGAACAACTTCTTCCTAACATCCAAGCTGAATCTACCCATTGCTAGTTTTGTTCCACTCCCCCCCAGTCCTATCACTCCCTGACACCCTCAGAAGTCCCTCCCCAGCATTCTTGTAGCCTCCTTCAGATACTGGAAGGCCACAATAAGGTTTCCTTGGAGCCTTCATCTACCTGACACCCTAAAAAGCTCCTCATGGCAAAGGCTTGGTCAGCCTTTTAGAGCAAGTAGACAAGTAGTCATCTACAGCACTTTGTGGTAGGAGCAGGGGTTCAGGTGTATTGTCAGAGGCTTGGTCTTCAGGTTTAGTTGTTTAGGTGGGTTGGATTGGTTGATGGGTTGGACACGATGATCTTGAAGGTCTCTTACAACCTGATCTATTCCATTCCATTCCATTCCATTCCATTCCATTCCATTCCATTCCATTCCATTCCATTCCATTCCATTCCATTCCATTCCATCTTTGGTCTTCTAGGTTCACCTTTAGGTCCTGCATTTGCAGTTGTCTGGAGAAGGCTAGGGGAGGTCTTGCCTGCTCCCTACAGCTGCCATGGGTTAGTTGTTTAGGTGGTGTTGGATTGGTTGATGGGTTGGACACGATGATCTTGAAGGTCTCTTACAACCTGATCTATTCCATTCCATTCCATTCCATTCCATTCCATTCCATTCCATTCCATTCCATTCCGTCTTTGGTCTTCTAGGTTCACCTTTAGGTCCTGCATTTGCAGTATATGAAGTTGTCTGGAGAAGGCTAGGGGAGGTCTTGCCTGCTCCCTACAGCTGCCATGGGTTAGTTGTTTAGGTGGTGTTGGATTGGTTGATGGGTTGGACACGATGATCTTGAAGGTCTCTTCCAACCTGGTTTATTCTGTTCTAAAGGAGGTTGTAGTGAGGCTGTTGTGGGTCTCTTCTCCCAAGAAAGCTCTGGTGGCACAATAGGAAATGGACTTATGTTATGCCAGGGAAAGCTCAGGTTATTTATGAGGTAAAAAATCCTTACAGAGTGTTGAAGTATTGGGAGAGGCTGCCCAGGGAGGTGGTGGAAGCCTCATCCCTGGAGGTGTTTGCAGCCAGGCTGGATGTGGCTGTGAGCAACCTGCTGTAGTGTGAGGTGTCCCTGCCCATGGCAGGGGGGTTGGGACTGGCTGATCCTCGAGGTCCCTTCCAAACCAAACCATCCTTGGAGGTGTTTCATAGTTTCATTCAGGGTTGGAAGGGACCACAAGGATCATCTAGTTCCAACCCCCCCTGCCATGGGCAGGGACACCCCACACTAGATCAGGCTGGCCAGAAGCTGCAGTCGTGGTGCTCCAGGGTGTGGTTTAGTGCTCATGGTTTAGCTGGGTGATGGTTGGACTCAACAATCTGAAGGGTCTTTTCCAACCTTAATGATCCTATGATCACTTCCTCAGCTCAGCTTGCATCCCCACACTGACACAGTTGGCACGAGGTGCCGTGGTGCACACCACTGCTGCTCACACCTGCAGCAGTCCCTGCTGGCAGCTGAGGTTGGTGCAGGTGGCCACGTTCCAGCCACCACTTTGGCACACTGGTGAGTCTTCCCTTTTTTCCCCCCTACATGGGCAGGTCTACAACCAGTCCTGCAAAACTTGTTTGACCAGCACTTCCTTCCCACAGCACCTTGCCTCACACTTTGCACACATGCATGTCCTTATTCCCCGTTTTAGGGCAGGAGCTGGAAGCTTTCCAGTGGTGGTTTCGTGGGGAAATGCTAGTTCAAGGAGTTCACAGTGTTCCTTTCCATTTCCCACCCTGGCTGTCACTTTGGACAGGTGGCTGCTGTCAGTTGGAGGCAGAGCATCCTAAAATTGTTAGGGTTGGCAGGGACCTCAAGGATCAGCCAGTTCCAACCCCTCTGCCATGGGCAGGGACACCTCACACTACAGCAGGCTGCTCACAGCCACATCCAGCCTGGACTTAAAAACCTCCAGGGATGAGGCTTCCACCACCTCCCTGGGCAACCTGTGCCAGGCTCTCACCACCCTCATGGGGAACAACTTCTTCCTAACATCCAATCTCAATCTACCCATTGCTACTTTTGCTCCATTCCCCCCAGTCCTATTACTACCTACACCCTCAAAAGTCCCTCCCCAGCTTTCTTGTAGTGCCCCTTCAGATACTGGGGGCCTATCATAGCATCATTAAAGTAGGAAAAGACTTTGAAGATTATCAGGTGCAGCTGCCAACCCCACACCACCATGCTCTTTAAACTGTGTCCTGAAGTGCCATGTCTACACATTTGAACAGCTCCAGAGATGGTGACTCCACCACCTCCCTGGAAATCACAGAACCACAGAACATTAGAGGTTGGAAGGGACCTCCAGGGATCATCCACTCCAACCCCCCTGCCAGAGCAGCAGCAGCCAGGGGAGTCTGCACAGGAATGCATCCAGGTGGGGATTGGAAAGTCTCCAGAGGAGGAGACTCCACAATCTCTCTGGGCAGCCTGCTCCAGGGCTCTGTCACCCTCACTGCAAAGAAGTTTCTCCTCATGTTGAGCTGAAATCTTCAATGTTCAGGTTTGTACCTCTTGTTCCTTGTCTCATTACTGTGCACCACCCAAAAGAGCTTGGCCCCCTCCACTTGACCCCCACCCCTCAGCTATTGATAGACATTGATCAGATCTCCTCTCAGTCTTCTCTTCTCCAGACTAAACAGCCCCAGGGCTCTCAGTCTCTCTTCACAGGGGAGATGCTCAGGTCCCTTGATCATCCTTGTGGCTCTCTGTTGGACTCTCTCCAGCAGCTCTCTGTCTCTCTTGAACTGGGGAGCCCAGAACTGGACACAGGATTGCAGCTGTGTTCTCAGCAGGGCAGAGTAGAGGGGGGAGAAAACCTCCCTAGCCCTGCTGGCCACACTTTTCTTGCTGCACCTCAGGATTCCCTTAGCTCTGTTGGCCCCCAGGGCACATTGCTGTCCCATGCAGAACTTGCTGCCCACCAGCACTCCAAGGTCTTTCTCCATGGAGCTCAGTCTCTCTTCACAGGGCAGGGAAGTTGATTCCAACACCTGACCACCCTTTCCATAAAGATCTTTTTCCTGGCACATATTTGTGTTGCATATGGTTATATATTTGCTAGACTCCTGCCCCAGTTCCTAGCATAAGAACTTCATGGCCTGGAGTGTAGGTGTTTAAAGGATCTGCAGTAAGACTGCTGGCAAATAAGGAACCCCACAGCATTTGCTGTTCACTTTATGGTCATTATATCGGAGCATTACATCTTGGCCCTTCAGCTTCTGGTGTGACCTCACCTGGAATACTGTATACAGGTCTGGAGCCCTCAATAAAGAAAGGACATGGACCTGATGGAGAGGGTCCAAGGAGGGCCATGAAAGTGGTCAGGGGGTTGGAGCACCTCTGCTACAAGGACAGGCTGAGGGAGCTGGGAGTCTTCAGCCTGGAGAAGAGGAGGCTCCAGGAAGACCTTAGAGCATCCTTCCAGTACCTGTCCTGAAGTGTCTAGAAGGATGGAGAGAGACTGTTTACAAAGGCTTGTAGTGATAGGACAAGGGAAATGGCTTCAAACCAGAGAAGAGCAGGTTTAGACTGGGTGTTAGGAGCAAGTTCTTTACCATGAGGATAGTGGAACCCTGGAACAGGTTGCTCGGGGAGGTGGTTGAGGCCCCAGCCCTGGAGATATTCAAGGTAAGGCTTGACGAGGCCCTGGGCAGCCTGATCTAGTTGGTGATGTCCCTGCTGACTGCAGGGAGGTCAGACTGGATGACCTTTGGAGGTGTCTTCCAGCCTGTACCATCCCAGGATTCTATGATTCTATGGTTTTGAGTGAGGGAGATTCTGGTTCAGAGAGCACCAGGGAAAAATCAACTTCCCTACACATTGGCTATCCTGCTTTTTGCCTCTGTCTGGAAACCTCTGTGTTCCCAGAAGGGATGAGCACCAGGGCTGGTGGTGTAATGAGCTCATCCATAAACATTGCTCATGCATGAGCTGTGCACCCAAAGCTGCTGCATCCAAGCACATGTTCCCTAGCAGCTTATTCATCCTCCCTGCTTACAATAAACAGGAACCCATACAAGTGGAGACTTGCTCATTCTCTCTTAATTTTGCAATTATCATGGCAACTTTTAGGTCTCTATTGAGATAAGGCATCACAGAGGTTAATTGATTTTTCATCTCTTAGCACATCAGAGCCTAATAATGAAGGATTTCCTAAGATAGGGCAGGCCTGCACGAAGCAGCTGCTTCCCTCTGCAGCAGGGTCAGGCTGGAGTTTGTGCTGTGGATGGATCCAGTTTGAAGGCACAATAGACACCCCAAAAAAGTCAAACTGGGAACAGGGAGGAGCTGCTGTTTTGTGCTGTGAGCTTTGGGAGGCTGAAAAACTGTCTGGTGCCCTCCTGCTGCCTCCCAACCTTCCTTCTGCTTGGTGAGGTGAGTCAGGCTTTTCGGGGGAGCGTTGGCCTGACCCACCTAGTAACCTCTCTTTGCCCTGTTGCACATCCTGGTTGGCCACATTCAGAGAAGATGAGCTGAAAATCAAACTTTCAGAAGTCTGAGCAGGTGCTTTGTAGAGGGAAATATCAACTGTCCAGTTCTGGGGCCCTCAGTTTAAGAAAGATGTTGAGATGCTGGAAGGTGCCCAGAGAAGGGCAACAAAGCTGGGGAGGGGTCTGGAGCACAGCCCTGTGAGGAGAGGCTGAGGGAGCTGGGGTTGCTTAGCCTGGGGAAGAGGAGGCTCAGGGTAGGCCTTCTTGCTGTCTACAACTGCCTGAAGGGAGGTTGTAGCCAGGAAGGGGTTGGTCTCTTCTCCCAGGCAACCAGCAGCAGAACAAGAGGACACAGTCTCAAGCTGTGCCAGGGTAAGTTTAGGCTGGAAGTGAGCAGAGAGTTCTTCCCAGAGAGAGAGATTGGCCATTGGAATGTGCTGCCCAGGGAGGTGGTGGAGTCACGATGCCTGGAGGTGTTCAAGAGGGGATTGGATGTGGCACTTGGAGCCATGGCTTAGTAGTCATGAAGTGTTGGGTGACAAGTTGGACTTGATGATCTTTGAGGTCTCTTCCAACCTTGGTGATTCTATGGTTCTATGCTTAACACTGCTTTGTCTTTTCAGGGAATATTTAATAGAATCATCAGAGAATCATGGAATGGCCTAGGCTGGAAGAGACCTCAGCCATTGGGATGTGCTGCCCAGGGAGGTGGTGGAGTCACCATCCCTGGAGGTGTTGAAGAGGGGATTGGATGTGGCACTTGGTGCCATGGTCTAGTCATGAGGTCTGTGTTGATAGGCTGGACTCAATGATCCTCGAGGTCTCTTCCAACCTTGGTGATACTGTGAGACTGTAATCATCTAACCCAACCTCCCTGCAATGGGCAGGGATTCCTCTCAACTAGACCAGCTTACTCAAGGCCCATCCAATCTGGCCTTGAACATCTCCATGGGGGATGGCATCCACAACCTCTCTGGACAATACATTTCTCCAAGTACATCCTCTAGGCCACATCCTGTGGGTTGGAGTGAGGAGGGGGCCAGCATCTTCTCCCTGGGGGCAAGTGAGAAGACCAGAAGAACTGGTTACAAGCTGCACCAGGAGAGGTTTAGGGTGAGTATTAGGAAGTATTTCTTCACTGAAAGAGTTCTCAAACATTGGAATGGTTTGCTCAGGGCAGTGGTGGGGTCAGCATCCCTAGGGGTTTTCAAGTGGTGTGTGGACCTGGTGCTTTGGGAGGTGGTTTATTGGTGTTGACCCTTCAGTACTGGGTCAAGGGTTGGACTGGATGATCTTTGAGGTCTCTTCCAACCACATATATTCTGTGAGTGTTGGTTGGCTAAAGCAGCTGTGATTGATAACTAATACAACATTACTGATACAAAACTCTTCCTCCCCACCTTTCACCTCTGACTGCTAAGCTCACAGCTTGCAGGTAAAATGCTTTGGTTCCAGGTGCTTGATCTTGAAGGTCTCCTCTCCTCTCCTCTCCTCTCCTCTCCTCTCCTCTCTCTCTCTCCTCTCCTCTCCTCTCCTCTCCTCTCTCTCCTCTCCTCTCCTCTCCTCTCCTCTCCTCTCCTCTCCTCTCCTCTCCTCTCCTCTCCTTGAGTCTCCTCTCCTCTCCTT